>SEYY01002949.1:47500-50150 GCA_009176605.1 Armadillidium nasatum | reverse complement strand
TGAATCTAAAATTGAGAGAGTGGGAAAAATTCGAAAATTATCTACAAAAAGCTTTTGCCGTTCTCTACGCAATGTATAAAGATAAGATAAATACAGATCCTAACTTTACAAGTCTAGAAATATTGGAGGAGGCCTACAGGAATGAATTTGGTAAACGTTGGAGTAATCAAGTTGCTTAAAGTTCAAATAAAGAATCCTGAAGCTTTACACATACCCGGCAATAGCATCTTCAACTATATTAATTCACGATGCCGTAAAGAATTGAAAGAACATATTGATTTGTTTGACAAGGTTGAATCATTTTTAAAATGACCTTAAGTGTAATTATCATATATATATATATATATATATATATATATATATATATATAATATTATTATTATATATATTATATATGTATATATATATATATATATATATATATATATATATATATATATATATATATATATATATATATATATATATATATATATATATATATATATATATATATATATATATATATATATATATATAATTTTGTTGTCTGATTCCATTATTATTAATATGAAATATACAAATTATTTTAAATCTTGTATAATATAATATATATATATATATATATATATATATATATATATATATATATATATATATATATATATATATATATATATATATATATATATATATATATATATATATATATATATATAATAAAAAAAAAAAAATAAAAAAAAAAAAAAAAAAATAAAATAAGAAAAACAAAAAATATTTTATTTCCGCTTTTTGGTTTTTCATAAACATGACGTCAGATTCATATCCATCTCTTATTGGCTAACTTGAGCTATTTAGTTTCAAACTCCACATGGAGTGAATTAAGCTATATATATATATATATATATATATATATATATATATATATATATATATATATATATATATATATATATATATATATATATATATTATAATATATAATATATATAATATATATATAATATATATATATATATATATATATATATATATATATATATATATATATATATATATATATATAATATATATATATATATATATATATATATATATATATATATATATATTTACTTATATCTACTCCGATGGGAAAAGGCCAGAATCCTACTGAATTCCACCGGAGTTGGGAAAGATCAATCATGGTTGATGGAGAACAACGTGTCCAGATTCACGACGTTTGAAAGTATACAAGTCAAACTTACATATACTCTACTTTACCAGTAGAGTATATGTAAGTTTGAGCATAGCAGTTAAATCGGAGATAGGAGAGTTGGACAGAGAAAGGATGAGACTGTTTCTTAGAAGTAAAAAAAAATACATAAAATTTGCTTTCATATGTCAAGTATATTAGTGAATGTAATGTTAAAATACCGTGTTTGCAGGTAAAATATGAATGTGTTTGGTTGAATGTGTTCATCACTGCTTCGTTATACATGCTTTACCATGTGTATAAGCGAAGAAGTAGAAAAAAATTCAAAGTTCTATGAGTTTGAGTTGGTTTCTATGAAAGCGTACAGTATGCTGCTGTAGTTATAGGGGTTTGTACGCTCATGTATGTGTTTATATTAGAAAATAAAAACAAAATAAAAGATGCAATAAAATTCTGTCTAGCAAGAGCAAGGAATTGTTTAACAAGAAATACTTACTTAAAAGTAAACTATTTTTCTTATTTAAGGTATTTTACTTTTTTCTGAAAATGATGTTTAAGCTTATAAGCCACTGAGTATGGTTTAAGACAACTTATGAATAAAACAAAGAAGTTCTTTCGTATAAGATACCTAATGAACTTCAATGCGACAAGAAACAAAAAGTCACTCTTATAAATGATGAAAAGTTTAGAGTGTTATGGAGAATTAAGATAAGAAAAGCATGTAATTTCCGATAAAAATGTATGCTGGAGAGTGTAAAATAAATGTTTGGTTATGTTAAAGTAAGACTAAATATATATATATATATATATATATATATATATATATATATATATATATATATATATATATATATATATATATATATATATATATATATATATATATATATATATATAATAGAGAAATTAACATCTGCTTGCGGGATCATGTTTAAATAGGTTACTCTTTAGGAAATCAGAGAGAGAGAGAGAGAGAGAGAGAGAGAGAGAGAGAGAGAGAGAGAGAGAGAGAGAGAGAGAGAGAGAGAGAGAGAGAGAGAGAGAGAGAGAGAGAGAGAGAGAGAGAGAGAGAGAGAGAGAGAGAGAGAGAGAGAGAGAGAGAGAGAGAGAGAGAGAGAGAGAGAGAGAGAGAGAGAGAGAGAGAGAGAGAGAGAGAGAGAGAGAGAGAGAGAGAGAGAAAATGATTAGATTAGAGTAGAGTTTTAAAGAACTAAGTCAGTAAAAAAAAATATGGATAATAATAAAACTTGAAATAGACAAAATACTTACAGTAAAAAATTTAAATGCATATAAATAAATGAAAACAATGAAAGAATAAAGATTACCGACTGCTTGATGATTAACAATAAGACACTTAGTAGAAAAAACAATGAGTGGAAGCACTAACTTCTTAAAACCATTTTGATTCGTGTACGAAATCAATGCTTTGAAAAATAGTTGAAGATAGGGGAAAGTAGAAGATCAAATTTTAAAAAA
>SEYY01002949.1:37500-42500 GCA_009176605.1 Armadillidium nasatum | reverse complement strand
GATGACCCCAGCCTTCATTATCCTCTTTTTCTTTTAAAAAAAAAAAAATTCAAACACAATCTCACGGTAATATTTTTCATAAGTAAGGAAAGTTTACTTAAAATTACTTAATTAAATTAAATATTCTTAATACAAATGTAATAAAATAACATACAAATTATTTATACTAATTTGAAATCCAATCCCAAACTTTTAATAAAATTCATAATAAATTTCAATCCTAAAAATGAGTCATAAAATATCCCTAGCAATGATCTAGCCAGATACAAAGTGAGTAAAAATAACAAAAAACCACAAAATCTAAATTGGAAGAAATTCGAGAATAATCGAGATATTTTTGACTCTGACATGTTTAAATCAATCAATGGAAATATAAATGTTTTTGATTTTTCCTATATTTCTTCGATATGTTGGATAAAAAGTCCCCATTGAGGGATCCTTCTCATCTAATTGAAGAAAGAAGCACACGAAGAGCTTAACCAAGCTCCATAAATGGTAGTAATAGCTCTCATTTTTTAAGGTAAGACTTTTTGCTATGAAATATTTTGTTTTGTGTTTAATATTCTTTCCTCCCTTTACTTGTCCAATAAGTGAGGTTTAAAATTTTAATTTTACAAAATTAAATTAAAACTTTAAATAACTTATTCGAATATAAAAATTTTGTATTCTCACTTGGTTGTGTCCTTAGTGCCTTAAATAAAAAAGTGTTTTGTCTTCTATCTACTCGACACAATCATCTACACAATTACATCTGCATAAGTAATAACTCAACCATTATTTTGTCGTTAAAACTCTTTTCCCGTGAAATTTTGGAACAAGTTTCTGATCCGTTGAGTGTTATGAAGCACCTTCAAAACTTCTTCACACTACTTTAGTTGACTTCTCTATATTATAACTCTCGTTTTCAATTGATGAAACATATAGCGCATATCTTGTATGGTTCTTCTCATGCAGTTCTTCTTTAAAGGAAGGATTCTAGGGCTTTCCTCATGAACTCTATCACTCTCATAGGTTCTACCACAAATCTTTGTAACCTTTGAACTACTGCATTACTCTCCTTCTATTTTATTACTTTTACAAGACATTGATCTACTGAACTCTAGTAACAAAACTCTTCTTCTCTTGAGAAAAACTCTCGTGACAATCATTTTATGTCTCATCCTTTTTCTACGCAACACTAACCTAACTCTTAATCGTTATATATGCTCATTCATTCATATACTCTATAGTGATATATATATGATGCTATATATATATATATATATATATATATATATATATATATATATATATATATATATATATATATATATATATATATATATATATATATATATATATATATATATATATATATATATATATATATATATATATATAATATATATATATATATATATTATATATATATATATATATATATATATATATATATATATATATATATATATATATATATATATATATATATATATATATATATATTTCAGAAAGAGTAAATGTAACATTTTCAATAAACTTTCAATTTGTGATGGCATAAATTATTTTAGCTGTATTAAGAAGCAAAAATTAAAGGAAAATTCTCTAAAAAACAAGAACAAAAAAATAAAGATAAAAAAATAAAATAAATTTACGAAGATCTGAAGATTATTTGCGGTTTCTTGAAGCCTAACAGAAATAAATGGGCAAAGGCTTATAAAACGCAAACAGGTGCACGAATCGAAGAGGGGAAAATAAGCGATACGGCTTTTCCCTCTTAATATTCGAGAGGAAATCCACTGGAAAAGAAAAGATCAATGGAAAAAAGGAAAGAAATACTGGTGATATGACAAACCAAAGTGATCGTAAATTCACAGACCCAATTCTATTATCTAGCAGCTCCCTTCTCTTATACCTATATATTATATTATATATATATATATATATATATATATATATATATATATATATATATATATATATATATATATATATATATATATATATATATATATATATATATTACTGATGGGCCGGATATCCGGCTGGTATCAAATTTCATTGTTTTAATAATTAATAGAGCTCTAAATTAATGTTTATTACTTAAAATAATAAAATTTTACTTCTTAAGACCAGAAAAAATTTAATACCAAAATATTAATATGATCAACATTATAAATTGGGATAATTCCTAGCTGATCTACAGATTTTTTGTCATTACTTCAATGCTTCACTTTGAAAAAAAAATTTTTTTAAAATTTACATTCAACTAGTAACCATGTTAAATAGTTCATAATATTACGCCTAACCATATCTTATATTTATAATTCCAATATAATATCTTATATTTTCAAAATTCTCAAAACACAAAAATGTCTCTAAACATCCTAGTGTCCAGTTAAAATATTTTAAATAAAAATTACCAACAACAGTTCATTTTAAGTTAGAAAAGTACTGACGCCAAGGCTATGATTGGACTGCAATTATGAGTAGGGAAAAACTATTGACTGCTAGCTCATATAAAGGAACTTGTTCCGAAGGAAAAATATTTTTACTGCGCAGCTCATAATTTAAATACTGGATAGAGTATAGAGAGATTTGTCAATTTTTGTGCAGCTTCGTAGCAACAAATAAACTGATGTTTAGCAAGTGATAACTGTATCACAAAAAAAAGGAAGAAACTGTGCTAAACATGGTGGTCATCTAGTTTGATTTTAATGTTAAGAATTTTTTTTTTGGTGTTTTTCACAGGCAACAGTTAAATACAATACGTCAAATGAAAGAAACAAAGCCCTTAAACTCGGAAAAGAGCTAGAAAGCGTTGAATTTATTTTGTCTTGTGTTCCAAAATAAAGTACTTGAAAATCATAACTATTTCAAAAATGCTGCAGAGTCTAAATGCAGATCATCAAAAAGTAACTCAACTTATTGATTAATTGTAAAGTCAGTTTAATTTATGTGAGTTACAAAACAAATTTGATGATATTGTGAAAGGCCCTGCAGAATTAGCGAAGCATTGGAACATTTAATTAAAATTCTACAAACGCTAAGCACATTCAAATCTTTAAGATAGTTTCATCTGATGAAATAATAGAAAACCTATTGAAAGCTTTTAGCATCAGAAGTTTTTAAAAATCATTACACATAATAATTCAACACCTTACTAGTCTTTTTAGTAATAGGAACAACATTAAATGAGTTATTTTCATTTCAAAGTTAACTAAAGAAAAGATAAAAGAAATTTTATCAATCTCTCTCTCTCTCTCTCTCTCTCTCTCTCTCTCTCTCTCTCTCTCTCTCTCTCTCTCTCTCTCTCTCTACAATATATATATATATATATATATATATATATATATATATATATATATATATATATATATATATATATATATATATATATATATATATATATATATATATATATATATCCTCTGGTGGGCATAGGCCAGAGGCCTACCAATTACCACCAGTGTTTGAAAATTCTCCGGACGGGTCAAATTCAAAGAAAACATGCTCTAATAAACGGCGTTTAAAAGTGTGATGTCAATGGATGTTGGGAAAATAGATAAAGGAAATTAATTCCAGATTTAACAGAACAGTACTTGTAAGATTGAGATTAGTGGTTAAGTCTGCTGTCAGAAAGTTGGAAAGAGAAAATACAAGACTGTTAAGAAAGTCTTGTCACACGATTCCTTTTCATTGAAGTAGGTTTGCGACTGGAGAGTTCAGAAGAGTAATGTTAGTTGTAATTGCGATTAAATTGAGGTTGACGTAAAAACAGAAAAAGATACTGAGAAAGTTAGCAAGACCAAAATAATTGATAAAATGAAAACATCTACATTCCATCTTTTCAAGGAGAGCTGTACAATTAAAACCACCCCAGATGTGTGAAATATGCTCCATACTGGAACGAACACCCCTATAAAGGGGAGGGTCTAACTTTTTTTTTAATTTTAATGACCGATTGAGTTGAAAATTTCAGTATAGACAACTTTTTTCCCGACGAAAAAAAGTCCATTTATAATGTTTTTACGGGGATTAACCGCTTAGAAGTTATTTGGGGTCAAATGTTGAAAAAAAAATGAATAGCGGGGTTAAACCACTGGTCCACATGAGCTGAAAACTTAACTGAACAATCTTAGCTCCAATTTCTTGATTTTGTAGTATAGGATTTTGATATCATGTCAAGGAAAAAAAAAAGTTATAAGTACTCGATTTTTTTTTTTTTTTTTTTTTTTTTTTTTTTTTTTTAAAAAATTATTTAAAAAAAAAAATGCAAACTACAATGTTTTTATTTTTGGATACTGGTTAGAGAATGGTTAGATCTACAACTTTTATTTAGAGCATTATTAAATGCTATTTGTTTGAAGAAAGATATAGCCTCTCAAACTTTTGGAATTATTGAAAATTTGTCAAAATATGGATCTTTTTTGAGGGGCTATATCTCGAAACAAATGAATTGGATCGCAAAACATGTAAAGAGGATTTTGTAGCCCCATTACTCCGCTATATACTCACCAAAAATAAGAAATGTAATAGTTGTAATTTTTTTAATTATTATTTTACAAAAAGGTGAATTTTTATTCTAAAAATTTTCCTTTTCGATAGTTGGTCAGTTTTGAGCAAATAACATTTTTTGTATAACTCTGGGAGCAAACGTCTGTTAGAAGCTTTTGTAGCCAATAGATTTAGGAATACACACACCAAATTATGTGGCCTCACCGTAGAATTGAACATACCTTAAATTAAATAACTTCTAAAAGGTTTATCCCTCGAAAAAAAACCCGTTAGGAATGGCGTTTTTTCGTCGGGAAAAAAAAAGCTATCTATATTGAAATTATCAGGAGAATCGAATGAAAAAATTTTAAAAAAATTTGACACGGTTCAAAAAAAAATTAATTAAGTAAACAGCTGGAGTGGTGAATAAATTTCAAAGGCACTTCAGAACACCCAACCTCTTAGAAAGTTGTTTACAACGAGAATTAATGTGATCCTTCCAAATAAAATCATGAGGAAAAGAT
>SEYY01002949.1:12500-27500 GCA_009176605.1 Armadillidium nasatum | reverse complement strand
CCTCCCTTGGTAACCTTTCCTCTACTCCAAATATTTCTCAAACCAACCAACACCTTCTCCCCTTCTCTTATTCTCTTCCCAACTTCATAACCCATACTAACATCACCCTCTACAAAAATCACCCCCAGATACTTAAATATAGTAACTAGCTCCAATCTTTCCATAACCACTTTGATTTGTAAATCATTTCCCTCATCAGCAATCCTCTTCCCTCTCTTCCCATTTTTCATTCACATCACTTTACTCTTACCCTCATTTACTCTTAAGCCCAAATCATCGCAACCCTTTACAAACTCACCTACCAATACTTCAAATTTTCCTGTGTCTCAGCCAAAAGTACTACATCATCCGCATACATCAACACATTTGCATCCCACATAGCATGTTCCCCTCTCATTCTCGCCCCTTTCTCTACCCTATCCATTTTCTCAACACTTTCTCAATAAATAAATTAAATAACCCCGGACACATTACACAACTCTGTCTTAGACCATTATTTACATCAAAAAACCCAGTCTCCAATCTATTTACTCTCACACATGCTCTTCTATTCCTATTAATGCTCTAATGCCTTCCCGTATTTTCTCCTCAATTTCATACTCACTCAGGACCTCCCACATATATATATATATATATATATATATATATATATATATATATATATATATATATATATATATATATATATATATATATATATATATATATATATATATATATATATATATATATATATATATATATAATAAATATATAATATTATATATATATATATATATATATATATATATATATATATATATATATATATATATTATATATATATATATATATATATATATATATTAATATATATATAATATATATATATTAAAGGTTTATTTCTCTTTTCTTTCATTTCATAACATTTTACCATATATTAAAAACTTTTTTAAAGCAATTTTTCATGAATTAAATGTTTCTGCTGGTAAACCTTTCCAAACCTTACCCAAAATAATCAATAAGGTTTCTGTAAAATCCTTTATTAAATAATAAATATTTTTTACTTAGTAAGTCTTCGGAAACTCCAAAAATGTTCTCAATTACATTTTTTATAATAAAACTTGTGAAGGAAGAAAATTTCAGAATTGTTATGAAAAACTTTACATTTTAGCCATTTTACTGTCCACTGAGAGCCAGGGCTTCTGAGCCGGAGCCGTATAATCCATATATATATATATATATATATATATATATATATATATATATATATATATATATATATATATATATATATATATATATATATATATATATATATATTACAAGCGGAGCCATGAAGTTCTAAAATGGTGAAACCGTAACCGAGTATTTTAAAATGGTGGAAAGAAAACAGAGCTGGAGAAGTCAAAAACATTTACCCACTCTGTAGGCCTGTTGATATCTATGAAATATTAACCAGTAAACATTATGCCCTTTATAATCATAAAGGATTACAATAATATTAATGAAAAAAATTCTGATATTTTGTTTTGTAGTTCTGTGATTATTTGAAGCTATCAAGAACAAATGAAGGACGCTGATTTCTACGCATGTAAATTATATATCTTTCACTCAAACTCAAATTGTCTTCGGTCCTCTATATTAATATTTCTCTTCTTTTTATGTACTGCTATTATCGGGAAATTATTCCGAATATTGTTGAAGTTGTTCAAATCTTGAGACATATGCAACTTTATTAATAACCTCACCATGATTCAGTCATAACAGATTTTATTTCCTTCTCAAAAAAATTATTTTTGTTTATTTGCTTGTAGCTAGTTACATTGTAATTTTTACCTAAGCTTTTCATTATATTTTCTACTGCCTCCTAGTCCGTATCCTTCCAATCCCACGTTCTAATTCAAATTACAGTTTCCTTTTACTTTTACAAATGACTCAATTTCAGTAGCAATTTAGTGTTGTGTACACTAATCTAAATTTTCTTAAAGCTTCCAATAAATTTTGCATGTTGGCAGTTCTTTCAGGATAGGAAATTACTACAATTTGAGCTATTTACGATCAACATTTTACAAAGCTTTTAAGGAAATCTTCTCATATTCCTTTCTTCAAAGAAACTTTTTTGGTTTAGTTTTTCAAGTGTAACAAGAAGAAAAACTAAAAACATGGGATGGTTTTAAAGTTCAGTAAGCATAACTTTCATATTTCTTTATTATTTTAATATTAAAATTAAACTTCATATACTATATAAAAAAATTTCTTTTTACTGTAACTAAATCCAGATTTAGTTGTATTAATTATTATATATATTCTTATATCATAGTTATAACTAAATCCAAGTTTAGTTGTATTAATTATTATATATATTCCTATATCATAGTTATTAATATTTTTCATTTATTATTATTATTATTATTATTATTATTATTATTATTATTATTATTATTATTATTATTATTATTATTATTATTATTATTATTATTATTATTATTATTATTATTATTATTATTATTATTATTATTATTATTATTATTATTTATTATTATTATTATTATATTATTATTATTATTATTATTATTATTATTATTATTATTATTATTATTATTATTATTATTATTATTATTATTATTATTATTATTATTACTGTAATCAAGATGAAAACAATAGGCGTCTTCTGTTACACTGCGCATTCATTACGAGCCTTTACGATATTGAAAGAAACCTTATAAGACTTGTTCAAACTATTTAAAACAATCTTATTCATTAAGGCCGTTTCAGAGAAAGGTTATTGGCAATTTCAAGGTATCCGAAGTCATTCTCTCGAGCGAATAGTATTAATTAACCGTACAATTAAAGGATTCCACTAATTTATTCGAACGTTCGCCACTTTACTTCGGTTGAAGTTGGAGTTAGGAGATCGCATGGCGTGAAGGGGCTGAAAGGGGGGGAGGCTTTCCTATAAATTTCTGCATTGTTCTACAACATAAATAGAAAGGCTTAGTTAAAAATTCTTTTTTTACTTGATCTATAATATATATATATATATATATATATATATATATATATATATATATATATATATATATATATATATATATATATATATATATATATATATATATATATATATATATATATATATATATATATATATATATATATATATATATATATATATATATATATATATATATATATTAGTCTTCTTCATCTCCCACAATAAGTTAAAGAGCTTGTCATTGTGGCCAGCATAAGTTTCAGTCTTTCCCTTTCTTTTAGAACTTGATCTTCTACTATTTCATGCATTATTTCATCCATTATTTCATTCCTCCTTATTTTGTGTTTCTTCGTAGAATACTCTTGATTTTATAGCTCTATATTACCATATTTTCTCGTCATCATTGTATTATGTACCAATTGTCTCATTAAATCACGTTATCACTGTCTTTATCTTTCCATTGTTTTCCCGTTCGCCATCTGCCTATCGACTCTTTCGTTGCTCTTTCCACGGCTTTCTCTATTTACTTCATTTTTCTTACTCCTATCATTTGCACATGTTTTTATTGACTTTCTAAATATTTTTTTTATGATCCATTGGTGATTTCACTTTCATCACTACCCTCTTTTCCCTTGTATGCGGCCTTTCGGCCCCTATCCTCTGTTCTGCCACAAAGCAGTCTGTGACATTTATTTAGGGAGACACCCTTTGTTTTCTCGCATTCTGTACCATTTTTCTGTCTTATGAAATTACATAATCTATAAAAGAAATCGGATCGAAGTTCCTATTATTGTTGTTCCAATTATATCTTGGAAATGTGAGTCTCATTGTTAGAGAAGCTTTTTATGATTTTTATATCGTTTCTCATCCAGAAATTTAACAAAATCTATCCCTCTTTATTTGCAACATTTTCTCTATATGGTTCAAATATCCTTTCAACTTCATCTATTCGGTTTCTCACTTTTGCATTTAAAGTTCCTCTATAAAAATATTTCCCTCCCTCTTTTCCCATCTCAATCCTCCAACATCTCTTTTCCTCCTTAGCATGCCCTTGTTGTGATGCAATAATGCAGACACCTGACATAGGTGAAACTTCTTTGTTATTATTTCATGTGTAGATTTTATAAACCTTTCATTAATGCATTGTACTCTCTGAATTAATGAAATATCTTTGATTCCAGGGCGACTCTCATTACATACCTTCTGATATCTTTTTGTACCCCTTTATACATCAGTATATATCCACCTCCCAGTCTTTATCATCCTCCCCTCTTTCTACTCTCATCTCCGCCAGTCTCATCATGAATATCCTTCTCTCCTTTATCGAATCCATAATCTCATCCTCCTTTCCACAATTTACAATTATTTTCAGCGTTGCATATCTAAAGCTTTTTAGAGTTTTCCAGTTTTTCTTATCCATAATCGTTTCCGAGATTTGTTGCCTAAGGTCGATTTGCTTTCTGATCTGGTCCATTGAGTTTTGGCCGAACTCATTAACATTAATTTATAAAATAAGAAAATGTTTCCCTGCTCCTTACAACCATGTAAAGAGGAAAAGATTGTTATATTTTTCGACCCGTTAATAAAATATACTTCACAAACTCTTTGGCCATCATAATTAATAAAAAAATTTATATTTGATTTTGAATGTTGAAAATGCGTTCAAAATATGCAAAACGTTCGGTTTGAGTTCAGCTGTTCTTCACAAATTTTGACAAAAATAATTTTGTTTCACGTTATTTGCTTTAGTTTTTTTTAATGACCATATAATAAATGGTAAATTCAGAATTTTTAAAAAACTTGTAATACTTTATAACTTGCCAAGTTTTTCATTTTGAAGGAACATTCTTCACTTCAAATCTTTAAATTTTTTCTGGAATAAGTTTCGTATATTTATAACCCCTTTTCTTGTCTCCACCTCTCTACTGCTTCTCGTCGTCTTTTTCCTTCTGTTTTTAAGACATCCACTCTTTACAACAGTTGAACTTTGATACACACACACATATATATATATATATATATATATATATATATATATATATATATATATATATATATATATATATATATATATATATATATATATATATATATATCAGATATAATATTTATATATTCAGCTGTCGTCGGGGGTGGACGTACTTAAAAACAGATAGGAAAAGAAAAGAAAGAAGTATCAGATAGAACATTGAGAAAAGGAAGAGTTTGAATTAGGCGACAGGGTTTGGATTATGCGGAGAGAGTCAAAAGCAAGGGAGACAGAACTAGCAAGCCCGCTCTATAATTGTTACTGCTTGTTACTCCAGGACCAACATGGGAAACCACAGCTCCAAGAAGTTTGATCTTCTGGAGAGTTCTTTGGGAAAATGTTTAGAGGTTAGATGAAAAAGGTGCTAGTCCCACTGAAAGAGTGAAACCCTAACTGGGAGTTTAAATAAAACTGAAGGACTTGCACTGAATCCAACTAGTCGAAAAGCGTGATCGTTTAGAGCACTCTAGGTGAGGGACTTTTAAGAACAGATGGTGAAACATGCTTGTCCCACTGACAGGGGGAAAACCCTTCCAAGAAGATATATATATATATATATATATATATATATATATATATATATATATATATATATATATATATATATATATAATATATATATATATATATATATATATATATATATATATATATATATATATATATATATATATATATATATATATATATATATATATATATATATTATATATATATATATATATATATATATATATATATATATATATATATATATATATATATATATATATATATATATATATATATATATATATATATATATATATATATGTTTGTGTGTGCGTGAGTTCGTGCGTGTGTGTTTTGTCACGAAAGAACTCATTTAAAAGAGAAGAGAAAAAGCATAAAGAAGAAAGAGAGGAAAAAAATAGTAAGTAGACAGCATACCACAAGAGTTCCTAACGAAAGCTTAAATGTTTCAGTCTAAATTCATATATAGACACTGAATAAATTTCTGGCCAGAAATTGTATAAAAGTAGTTCATCAAATTGGAAATGTTTACTAAATTCAAAAAATTTGTTTTGAATATTATAAAATTAACAAATACGGCCTGAGACACGCTAACTACTGCTTTTTGACGAAACTCGAACCAATTTGGTTAGCATGTTGTCCTGAGCTTCAGAAATGGCATATATATATATATATATATATATATATATATATATATATATATATATATATATATATATATATATATATATATATATATATATATATATATATATATATATATATATATATATATATATATATTTATATACAAAATATTTTCACAAATTCACCCTCCCCCTTCAGATTTACAAACTCCCGAAGACAGAGTTTACATTTGAAATAATGTTCCTCCTAAATACTCTTTAAATTTAGAGAACAAAAAGAAGTCAGAAGGGACAAGTTGACAAAGGAGTAGGGTACGATCTAAAACCGAAATTTCAGCAACTTTCCCCTATTGCGAAGGATTCTCAGGGGTATTGTCATAGTGGAACAAAATCACTCTATGCAATGTTTTGGTCTTTCCTTTTCCAACGTTGTCGTTATTTCTTAATACTACATCATAATAAGTTTCAGCGTTAGTTCTTTGACCCTTCAAGAAAGTGAGTTAGTTACACCATTTGTATTCCAAAACACTGCCATAATCATGTACTCTGCCAACTTATCGGCCTTGCATTAGATTGTCTATGATGAATCTGGTCAAAAGACCCACGGAAAGATCAGTTTTGTAAGAAAGTAGATCTTCCTCCAATGTTTATCGCTCATCAAGCAGGAAGCTTGTTCAGAGATAGATATTCAATTAGAAACGTATTTGAAAAGCCATGTAAAATCCCAACTTCTATGTTCCTAAAATCAATAATAATTCTGAGTTTTTTTCCATTAGTTTCTGGACTGCAATCACAATTTCTTCATTTGTCGTCATAGACGGCTGTCTAAATCTCTATTCATCATTCAGATTTCTCTACTTTCACAGATCCATTTTATCTACCTCAAAACAGCATTTATGGGTGGCATTAACTTTTCCATAAGCATGTTGTAAAGATTCTATAATTTTTAAATATCTCCAATCAAGCTTTGTCGGAAATTTTTTTCTCACACTTCACATAAAGTTAGATTTATCGGAAAAGTCAGCAAAAATAGTTACCCCGAGAAAATGTTTCAGAACATTTCATCATTCAAAATCCACAAAGACTCGATCAGGAACTCTTGTATCAAAACTTTTGGATTCTCCTTAGTACAAATAAGCCCTGATAATGTTTAGTTAAAAGTTCTTCTTAGGTTTGCATATTGTTTAAACTGACGAACGATTGGGTTGAGAATAAAAATGAAAAATTATTTAAGCATAAAAATATACTTTTCTTTTCCCAAACTAGAAATGAGGAAAAAGATTAGACATCAGTTGTTTTCAATAAGAATTCAGAATTATTAGCACAAGTGATTTTGTTTTATTTTATTTTGCTTTTTTATTTTTATTTATTTATTTATTTATTTTTCATTATTATTATTATTATTGTTTTTTTGTTTTTGTTTGATAAGCTTGTGCTCATGAAATGTTTGAAATATTGTACATAATTTGTGTCTATCATTTTAAACTCATTTTTTATTTTCTTCGTATAATTTTAAACAAACAAATACTCGCCTACATATGTAAGTATGTAGGTATTTATTGTGTTTTCTATAAAATTCAAATAATGGAAAGTAAACAATTGAGAGTATCTAAAAATAATGAATCAATTATTGATGAGTTAAAGACAAAACCTAAAAATTCGCTTCAATTGACTTTCCTCATTTTAAAATCATTTTTAATTTTCAAATTTTTTAGAACTCTTTCTTTGTTTTATTTTTATCTTTTCATTACAATTATTTTCCTTCTGTTTTTACCATTATTATTAAAGCATTTTTACTTTTTTTTCTCGGCGTTTCATAACAAACATACAAACGCACCCCCCCCCACCTAAAATATCTACACACTGGAGCGTTCCATTACTCTCAAGTGTATAATGGATCATTCTTTTCTCACACCATTAAAACTGAGAGTATTTGCAGTGTACTTTCATCCTTACACGTGAAGTGCTTAAGGGCGTGTTGTTTTGTATCAGTATCATTGAAAATAAAAGTAAAAGTAAAAAAAAAAATACAATTTAGCTTTTTGAAATTTAATATAATCTATATTTAAACGCTAACTTTCTGATGTCACAAAGTTAGTACTACTCTGTCCCTTAGTGAAAATTCTGTACCAAAATCCTTCTGAGCAGCTTTCGCGCACCTTTAATTACTGGAAAAAATAGCTCTGATAAATTTGGAAAACCCAAGAGCGACCTTAATTAAGTGACATGTTTACTTTGAAAATATAGTCTACATTTTTAATTAAGGAATACATAAAATTTCAGATGCTAGATTTTGGAATCTCAGAGATTTTTTATCACGCCATCTGTGAAAATATTATTTTTATTAATTATTTATAGGATTTGCAAAACGAGTTTTTCAAAGGTAAAATATTTCCCAATGAAACATCAGCAAAAAAAATATTATATAATTAATAAAAGTATTGACACCTTATAGGAAAACTGTTGCTCCAGGAACCCTGATCAAAAACGGTAGGAACCGGAGCCAGAGCCAGAGCCAAAGCCGGAGCTTTAGGGAGTATTCGAATAATGTTAAATCACTACCATCTATTTCAGTTTCTATTCAACACTGGTAACTCTCAGGAATTTTGTTAATTAATTGTGATATATATATATATATATATATATATATATATATATATATATATATATATATATATATATATATATATATATATATATATATATATATATATATATTATATTGATGCATCCGCATCCGAATTTTAGCATCCGCATGCGGCATGCGGCATCCGCACGAAAATTCAACATCCGCATCCGCATCCGCATCCGCACTTCGGAAATTCAACATCCGCATCCGCATCCGCATCCGCACTTTCAAAAATTCAACATCCGCATCCGCATCCGCATCCGCACTTTCCAAAATTTCGACATCCGCATCCGCATCCGCATCCGCATCCGCAAATTAGAAAATATGACATCCGATCCATCACTATATATATATATATATATATATATATATATATATATATATATATATATATATATATATATATATATATATATATATATATATATATATATATATATATATATATATATATATATATATATATATATATATATATATATATGCGAATTGTAGATCAAGAGTGAGGGTGAAGAGAGAACTATCGGATTGGTTTAGCATAGGAGTGGGATTGAGACAGGGGTGTGTAATATCTCCATGTTATTTAATCTATTGATGAATGGTTTACTTAGAAAAATGGAGAGAGAAGGGAAGAGTATTACGTTGAGAAATATGGAGGGTGAATGTGAAGTGAATGTTTTACTTTTTGCAGATGATGCGGCATGTGTTGGTGGCAGAATCTGGAGAAAGATGAGAATACTTGTGAGAGAGTTTGAAGGGAAATGTGCAAACACGAGATTGAAATTCAATCCAGCGAAGAATAAAGTTATGAGGATTGGAGGTGGGGATGAAGAAATGTGGAGGGAGGAATTGGTTTGTAGAAGTGTGAGAATGGAAACTTGAGGAGGTGAATGAATTCAAATATCTAGTAATGTTGGGTGGAAGGTAAGGGTGGGACGGAAAAAGGAATAAAGAACAGAGTGGTAGAAGGAATGAAAAGTATGGAAGAAAGGAAAAATTTCGAAAGAAATAAAGATAAGAATGTTTGAATGTATGTGTTCACCTTCTGTATTGTATGTGTGTGAAACATAGACGATAGGTGCTCGGTCGAGAAAAAGTTTCAATGTCTTTGAGATGAAAGATTTGAGAGCTATATATAAATTGAGAAGGATTGATAGGATTAGAAATGAAAGAATAAGGGAGATGTGTAAATGGAAGAAGGGTGCAATTGATAGAGAGGAGGAGGATGTGCTAAAATGGTTTGGACATATGTGAAGAATGAAAGAGAACAGAATGGTTGGCAAGGTACGTAGATCCGATGTAGATAGGGGAAGGGTAGGGGGAGGGGAAGGCCGAAGTGGAGATGGATGGATGGAGTGAGAGTGATTTTGATGGAAGGAATTTGAGTTTAGACGAGGGTAGAAGATTTGTGGAGACAGAGATGGAGGGAGGTGGTGAAAGCGTTGAAAGGTAAGAATAGTTATGTTTGTAAGGGAATTGTGGCGGGCACCACCTCACGAAAGTGGGAAAGGTGATAGTGAAATATATATATATATATATATATATATATATATATATATATATATATATATATATATATATATATATATATATATATATATATATATATATATATATATATATATATATATATATATATAATAACATCCGCATCCGCATCCGCATCCGCATATATCAAAATTAACATCCGCATCCGCATCCGCATCCTCATCAAAATTAACATCCGCATCCGCATTAAAATTAAACATCCGAATCCCATCGAAAATTAATATCCGCATCCGCATCCGCATCCGCACTTTCGAAAATTCAACATCCGCATCCGCATCCGCATCCGCACTTTCGGAAAATTCAACATCCGCATCCGCATCCGCATCCGCATCCGATTCAAAAAATCCGCATCCGCATCCGCATCCGCAAATTGGAAAATATGACATCCGATCCATCACTATATACTATATATATATATATATATATATATATATATATATATATATATATATATATATATATATATATATATATATATATATATATATATATATATATATATATATATATATATATATATATATATATATATATATATATATATATATATATATATATACAAGATTGTAATTGTCTAACATTTTTTCGTCACATCATATTTTTGAATCAGTTTGTCTCACAATTTTTAAAAATGTCATTAATCATCTCTGCTAATCACATCTCATTTGTTTTACTTTGGCTCATAAATTTACTGATTTTTACGGCTGTTCTTCTTGCAGCTGCTTGCACAGACACAGACACAGACACAGACACACACACATACACACATACACACACACACACACACACATATATATATATATATATATATATATATATATATATATATATATATATATATATATATATATATATATATATATATATATATATATATATATATATATATATATATATATATATATTTATTAAGGATGTATGCGACTGAAAAGTTTAGCAGTGTCCGTTGTATAAATAGTGAAAACTGATACAATAAGAGTTACTCAACATTTCAAACGACAGGAAAAAAAAGAACATTCGCGAGAACGAAACATTTGATAAGAACACAAGAAAAAGAAACACCAAAAATGAAAAGGACCGACGAAGGTTTGAGATGTATGTTTTCGAATGTTAAAATTGTGCGGAAGATTATGTCGACTACAAATATGGAGAAACTGAATTTTTGAGGTATTGAAAACAATAGCATTTTATTTGCCTCAATTAGCAATTCAAAAAAGATTGGAGATTAGTTGCTCCAAGGGTCACTTCGTAAAGTTAATTGTCGCTGATGGGTGGAACGTCTATCAAAGTGAAAGGAGTAATGAAAGATTGAGTCGTAGCATAAGAATGGATAAGTGATGAAGTAAGAGAAAAGGTCGTTAATGAAAAGTAGGAAAAAGAGTTGGGGAAAACACTAATCCCTGAGGAACACCACTGTTAATAGATTTAAAAGATGAATGGTACCCATCTGCAACTGCAGCTATAGAATGACCGGAAAGAAAATCAGAAAAAAATTAAGGAAAAGGCTACAGAGAAAAGGGTAGATACCAAAAGAGAGTTAAGAAATTACTTTTTCTGCAGACTCTATCAAAGCCTTCAACATGTCTAGCACCACAGAATATTATTTACAAAAATAAGGAAAAACAAAGAATCTAGAGTCAGAGAGAAGAGAAGAACACCAGTAGGGTGCACTTTATTAAAGTAATTATGACTCTGAGATAAGATTCGAAAAATTGAGGTGTTCTCAAATTTTCCTGTTTAAGGAAAAATTTGAATATTTTAAAAGAACTGAGGCTAAAAAATCGGACGATAGTTAGAAGTTTGAGAGGAACCCACCTTTTTAGGTACAAGCTGAATGACTGCATGTTTCCAGAAAAGAGGAGCGTCATGATGAAACACCGAAATAAAAGGATTTAACAATGCAGAATGGCAGCTAGGAAGAACATGTCTTTAAAACCCCATGTGAGATACACCAGACCATGCACACTCTTAGTGTTAACCTCTAAGAGAGCAGGGATAACATCTTTAGAACAAATTACAATGTTAGGCATAAATGAACTGAAGAGGGGCAAAGAAGAAATAGTTCTGGAATTGTCTTCAGTAACATTAGAGACAAATTTTTGTGTGAAAAGTTCAGCTTTTGCAGAAAGTAATACGACAGTTATGCAGTAGGAAGATACAAAAGGAGGGGAAGAAGGAGAAGCAAAATATTTGCCGATATTTTATGTAAATTTACATAAAAAGTTTGAGGAAGAAGAACAAGAAAAATCATTTCATTTTCAACTGAGAAAAGAAATTTTATCGTTTTTTTTAATGATATTTTCTCTAAAATTCGTGCGACATCAATAATAATAATAATAATAATAATAATAATAATAATAATAATAATAATAATAATAATAATAATAATAATAATAATCTTTAGTATTCTCAGCCGTACATTGTAAGCAAACCCATACTAAAAATGATGTTCCCTGATTGCTTGGGGATTTTCGCTTGCCCACACGTGGCTGTTCCTCCTTTTAAGTGTCTGGTGAATATGGCTTCATCCGTTTACAGCGCTTATTCCCAATACTATATGTTAGTATCCATATGCTGAGAAACCCATTCACAAAATTTGAGTCTACTGGGTCTGTCGGTGCCCAGCACATGCTGCACAAGGTAAATATGATATGGATGGCGTCTATCTTCTGCAAGAGTTTCTCATACTGCAGTAGTCGAAACACCCAACTCAAAGGCTGCCCTATGTATACTTTCCATGGGTTTTTATCAAATGTAGCGTTAACAGGGCATAAATGAAAAAAATAACATCATCACGGGGTTCACATTGACTCATAATCCTGTATCTTCAAGTCGCTGATAATATACCGATTACACAGGCTTGTGCAGCTGCTTTATGTCTGGTAATCATAAAGAGCTTCTCTGGCATTCCCGTCACATAACCCAAACGCATACACTATATTGGCATACTTACTTTTAACACACATACAAGGCATCGTTTGTTCTGGTGCCCTAATGACGAGCCTGGCGGTACGCAATATTCTGTCCTTTGAGTGAGCAACAAATATTTTGTAAGCTATCTCATTCAGTAATTCATAATTAACATGTGATTGGTTACAATTTTATCATTACAGACGATTTATCACGCTAAATTTTACCACGAGAATTTTTTGAATGGAATCGGAAGTCGGGACTGGGAGTCGAATATTTTTTTTCCGACTCAACACCACTGGTTTATGCAACACTAGTTCCTATCGTTGGCGTCCTTCGCGACCTTATAAACCAAGCCTTTAACGTTGTGAGAAATATTCCCGGAATCCCTGGAGTTTGTTCGTCAGTCCACGGTACGACGATGTGAGGCGTGTATTGGTATACTAGGTGAACATTTTGAGCATCTCCAAAATGTATGTAATAAACACTTAATTCGAATGATGTCTACTTTATCGAAATAAACCTTGCTCGATTGGCTGTTTTATTTGAGTTTCGTCCATGTATTGTGTTTTACACTCGCTGTACTACATAGCTGTGGTGTGTGCTCTCGATATATTTATGCATTATATCCATATTGTGAAGTGCATAGTTTCTCCATAGCTACCTTCGATAGGTTAATTGGCATTATAGACTTGTATCGTGTGGCTTCTTTTTATGGAGGAGTTTGTACAAATTTCGAGTTTCTGCAAATAATGAACTCTGCATTTTGGGTCCCATAATTTTTCCATAATTGGAGTATATATATATATATATATATATATATATATATATATATATATATATATATATATATATAATATATATATATATAATATATATATATATATATATCAACTTCAACTTCAACTTCAGCTCCCAGGTAGGCATCATCTGCCTGTCAGTTGGTGCAGCCTCCTTCTCCATTCATCTCTGTCAGCGAATTGGCCCTCTCTTCTCAATTGCGTAATGTTCGGGAAGCGATGCCTCTCCAACACCTCCTCCACCTCGTCCTTCCACCTCTTCTTAGGTCTTCCTCTCGGTCTTCTGCCCACTGGTCTCCACTCCCAACATCTTCTCGCCACTCTCCCCTCCTCCATCCTCTCTAGATGCCCCAACCATCTCAGTTGGGCCTTTTCTATTTTATTTCTAATGCTACTCACCCCTATTCTCTCTCTTATGTGTTCATTTCTTATTCTGTCTCTTCTACTCTTTCCTATCATCGTCCTCAAGGGCTTCATCTCTGCTGCCTGTATTCTACTTCTTGTCACTGTTGTTGTTGTCCAGCATTCCGCGCCATATGTCAATATGGGCGTCAATATACTTTCAAAAATCACTCTTTTTGCTTGCAAAGGCACATTTTGATTCTTTAACAATGGGTAGAAGCAATTTACGCTTCTTCCATATTTGCCTATTCTCTCCGCGATATCTTCCTCCACTCCTCCCGCACCTCCAAACACGCTCCCCAAATACCCAAATTTTTCAACCTCTTTTATATATCTTCCATTCAACTTGGATATCTAAATTTTCTCTATTTCTCTCTTTATTTACTCTCACAAATACAGTCTTTTCCTTATTCATTTTCAAACCAGCCCTCTCGAAACATAAATTCCACCTTTCTAGTCCTTCCCTCATGTCCTCCACCACGCTCCAAAAAGCAATATCGTCGGCATACGCCAAAATACCCCACTCGTTATCCTTATCCCATCCAGCTTTAAATTCATTTATGACC
>SEYY01002949.1:0-10000 GCA_009176605.1 Armadillidium nasatum | reverse complement strand
CAATTCTGTAGTCTATTTTTGGAATATGCTTTACATAAACTCTTACCACTCTCATTAACTACAATCTCATTCTGCTCGTTGAAAAGTTAAGTAATCTATCTCTCTCTTTCTCTAACTCTCACTCTCTCTCTATCTATCTATCTAATTATTTATCTATCTATCTATCTATCTATCTATCTATCTCTGTCTTTTTAATATAGTTATTAATAGGGATACTGTTTTCTGAACTTTAGTCACAAGCTTTCTCCATGGAGAAGGATTCGTTCAACAAGCCTTTCCATACAATTTTATCATCTCTCTCTCCAGCTTTCTCACCCCAGACTTGATCGATATGCTCAATCTAACTTTTTACTCCACCGGTAAAGTTTGGAACACATTCCCTATTCTATTTTTTCCTGCAATATAAAAATGTAGAGAAGAAAGATCTATACAAATGGATGATAAAGAAACGTGTTCTCTGTGATTCGAACAGACGTCCCTCTGCGTAAGAATTGATTCCATCATCTTAATCACTAGATGTTCCTGGTGAAACAAAACAGTCACCATGAAGTCTAGCTTTTAAGCGAACGGATTTGCATCAAAACAATTTCACCATGAGAATTATGAGTTGCATTGAGGTAAAAATGTTTTACAGCTTATTTGGCTTGCTGCTATCTGATAATATATTTCCAATATTGATAAAATAAATATTTAGTAAATTTGCGACTTTCTATGGTCCGTTGAGACTCATTTTTTTTTTTTTTTTTTTTTTTTTTTTTTTTTTTTTTTTTTTTTTTTTTTTTTTATAAGACCCATGTTATTTTTGAATTATTGTTTACTTCACAGAATTTATAAATTTAATATGTTCTTTTCGCCGTTTGTAATAGTGCTTTTAATTTGTTGCTATAATTGTCGAATAATTGAAAAGTAATGATTCTACGTTTGTAGTTACGGTAAAGTTTGTGCTTTTCTTTTATTAAATTTAATAATCATAAAGTTAGACATGGATTTTGGATTCTTTTACAACTTAACTTCTTGGTCTATCCCTTTATATTATGCACTATTTTCTTTGTTTCGAAGGGGGATTCTTCTTGATACTTGTTTCATGGCGCTATATCGTAGTCTTACTACCTCTTCCATCTGTGCCTTCTCGCTTCTCCTTCGCACTCAATTTGAATCTACCAATCAAGTTAGTTTTAATATAACCTTCCCTTATAAGGGTACGCTATTTACCTAATGCTTCGTCCCTTTAATAGAGCGTCATTATATCATTCATGATTTAATAATAATAACCTGATATTTAAGAAGTTGTGGCTCTTTCAATATATATATATATATATATATATATATATATATATATATATATATATATATATATATATATATATATATATATATATATATATATATATATATATATAATATATATATATATATATATATATATATATATATAATATATATATATATATATATATATATATATATATATATATATATATATATATATATATATATAAGGTATATTTTTCCCAGTTTATAATTATTCCACATTTTTTTCCTTTTTTTAATTAATCTTATATATCGTACACAGAAAATAATATTATGCTTCATTAATTTAAAATAAAAATAAGATTGGATTATTTTTTTTCTTAAAAATGAACATAAAATTCAGTTTTTAACTAATCAATTAAATAACAATAATTGTTCAAATAAACTTTTGTTTTTAAACTTTGTTTGATGTTACATCATTATTTTTATTTTTTTACTCATATACTATTTGCCAAGAAGTATTTTAAAGATCTTTATTTGCTAATATATATATATATATATATATATATATATATATATATATATATATATATATATATATATATATATATATATATATATATATATATATATATATATATATATATTCCTCTTCCCCTCCTTTAATATCTTCCGACGGCAAAACTTCTGTTTTACCTTCTTCTAAAGCTGCACTCTTCGCTCAAACTTTTGTCTCTAATTTAACCTTAGACGATTCCGGAGCTATACCTCCTCCTTCAATCTCCTCCAACTCATTTATGTTTAAAATTAGAATTTCTTCTAAAGATATCATTTCTGCTCTCTCTGAGCTTAATACTAAGAAAGCGAATGGTTCCGATAGTATTCCTCCTGTGGTCTGTGGATCTCAAAGCTTGTACTTCCGAGCTTGCACCCTGCCTTGGTAAACTATTTCGTCTTTGCCTCTCTACTTCAACCTTCCTTTCTTGCTGAAAACGTGCCCTCATTCAGCAAATGCCTTAGAAGGGGGACCTCTCTCAACCCTCCATCTACAGTCCCATTTTTTTGACATCCGTTCTCTCTAAGGATTTAGAAACTATCTTTAACAGGAACATTTGTAAACATCTCAATTCTTCTAATCTTATATCTGATCGACAGTATGACTTTCGTATAAGAAACGCTCTACGGGTTATCTTCTTTCCCTTTTCTCTGACTCTTGGTCCTCCGCTCTTCGACATTTCAGTGAATCCTTTACTGTCGCTCTGGACATATCGAAATCCTTCGATAGAGTCTGGCACAAAGTTTTTATTTCTAAACTTCCCTCTTTCGGTATCTATCCTTCTCTCTAATTTCCTTTCCGGTTATCCTATTGCAGATGTTGTAGAGGGCCACCATTCTTCCATTGAATCTATTAATCGTGGTGTTCCTCAGATTTCTGTCCTATCCCCAACACTTTTTCTGCTTTTCATAAATGATTTTCTTTCCATTACCTCATCTCCTATCCACTCCTATGCTGATGACTCCACTCTTCATTACTCCTTCCACTTTGAAAAAAAACCCACTCAACAGCAGTTGATAGACTAGAGAAGGGTAGCCTTGGAGCAACTATCCTCTGATATTTCACGTATTTCTAATCGGGGCAGAGAAAACATGTTGTTTTCAATACCTCAAAAAACTCAGTTCCTCCATCTCTCTACTCAACACAATCTTCCACACAACTATGATGTCTTCGAAAACAAACAACTCAAACCTTCATCTGTTCTTAATATTCTTGACGTATTCTTTTCACTAGATCTTTCTTAGAAAAATCGCAATATTTCTCTTTCTAAAGAAGCTTCTAAGAAATAGGGTGTTCTGATGCGCTTTCAGAATTACTTCACACCAACCCAGTTGCTTGCTCTCTATAGGGGTGTTGTCCGCTCCTGTATAGAGTAGGCTTCGCACATTTAGAGTGGTTCCACTCATACAGCTATCCTTGAGAAGGTGGAGTCTAAGACTTTTCGAATCATCAACTCTCCTGCTCTTACTAACTCTCTCCAATCTCTTTCTCCCCGTCTAATTGCTGCGTCACTCTCTCTCTCTACTATCGCTATCACAACTTACACTGCTCTTCTGAACTCTCTCGTCGCATACTTCATCCATTTAGAAGATCTCATGTGACACACCTTTCTACACAGTCTCATCCTTTCTCTGTCCAACTCTCGGACTCCAGACTTAACTGCTATGCTCAATCTTACGTATATATATATATATATATATATATATATATATATATATATATAATATATATATATATATATATATATATATATATATATATATATATATATATATATGCGCAATGATGTTGTCTGCTCTCGTGTGTCTAATGTGTAGTCTTTTGAATTCTCTACTTTTTGGCTTAAACTTTCTTGCAACCCTAAAATTCATTTATCCTGTTTACTTACCTCCTAACTCTACAGACTATACAAAATTCTTTGACTATCTTAACTCCAAAATAGAACACATTCTTTCTTCTTCTCCTTTCTCCGAAATCATCATTTTAGGTGATTTCAATCTTCAACACCGCCAATGGCTTTCATCTAGTTCTCATGATCCAGCTGGTGAACTTGCCTTCCAATTTTCTATCCAGAACAACCTTGAGCAGTTGGTGCATCTCCCTACCCGTATACCTGACCGTCTTGGTGATGAACCCAGCATACTAGATCTTTTCCTAACTTCTTATCATTCTCCTTACACTGTTAAACTTTTTCCTCCTCTGGGTTCATCCAATCACCTTCTTATCTCTATATCTTGTCCTGTCTCTTCCAGTCTTCCCCAAGAACGTCCCCCGCCTTCGGCGAGGAGACGTTTCTGGCATTTCGGTGCCACTAAGTGGTCTGACTTGCGGTTGTACTTTTCTGATTTTCCTAGGAATGATTACTACTTCCTTGGGAGGAGTCCCTCGAAGTGTGCTGAGCGCATAACTGAGATGATTCTCTCTGGCATGGAGGCGTACATTCCGTATTCTTTCCCTTCTACTAAACCTAATAAACCTTGGTTTAAATCTGCTTGTTTTCGTGCTATCCACCGCAAGGATGCTACCTTAAGGGATTACCGTCGTCTTCAAACACCAGAAACTCACGCAACTTATATTTCATCCTGGAATCGTGCAAAATCTATTCTTCGAGATATCAAAAACTGTTTTCTCCGTAAAATATGCAATAATCTTTCTGGCTCCACTTCCTTTCGCCCTTTCTGTCATTTTACAAAAAAATATCAACTCTAACTTTGCTTCTTCCTCTTTCCCTCCTCTAGTATCTTCTGACGGTTCATCTGCCGTTTTGCCTTCCTCTTTATGTTAGGTTATGTTAAGGTGTTAGGTAAGGCTTGGCTACGTAAAATTTTGTTTGATTTCGTTAGGTTAGGTTTGATTCGGTTCGTTAGCTAACAGGAATATGATAGACTCCTATCTTTGCGAGTTTATCTGCAGGAAAAATACTATAAAAAACATTTCTTGGGTCAAATTTTGCAA
Organism: Armadillidium nasatum; assembly: GCA_009176605.1. Taxonomy (NCBI): domain Eukaryota; kingdom Metazoa; phylum Arthropoda; class Malacostraca; order Isopoda; family Armadillidiidae; genus Armadillidium; species Armadillidium nasatum. Next base: position 5,238 of record SEYY01002949.1, on the reverse strand, counting down.
TATATTGCAAATTTTAAATACATTTAATTCAGATTTATTTCCTTGAAAAAAAACAAAAACATTTCTTATTATATAATATACAAAAAATACGTTCTTTGTTTCAATTAATTCAATTTGTGCTCTCCAAAATTTAATTCTTTTAGGTAAGGTATTATATAATATATATATATATATATATATATATATATATATATATATATAATATATATATATATATATATATATATATATATATATATATATATATATATATATATATATATATATAAAGAACATTTCTTATTACGTTGACTTAGAAGCTTGTAGCGAGCACACCAACTCATTGATAATAATTCGCCTGTTAGCCAGAAGCCTTTATCGAGCTTCTTCAATCTTCTCGTCAATGGTCGAGGTTGATGAGTGTCCTGCTCCTTTTAAATGCTTGGCTATTTTTGAACTTCTCGAACACTCATACACACTTCTACGATGTAAAACACTGCCCCGAAAATTCATTGAGAGTTATAGGAATTTCAGCCCCTGACACACCCACAGACCACTGAAATCCGATTATTGATCTCCGTTCTTCCTTAGTGCACACTTCTAACGGCGCTGCCATGTTCACGCTGTTGCACCAACGAGAACACTTGAATGATCAGAGTAAAATCTGAGTCACGTTATATCAGGAGTATCACTTTTCAGCGCGAGAGCACCCCTCAGCGCGGCCAACCAGGCGAAAGTTATGACCGAAGTGCGGATAATATTTGACTTTTCCATATATATATATATATATATATATATATATATATATATATATATATATATATATATATATATATATATATATATATATATATATATATATATATATATATATATATAAAGTAAACAGTATCAGGCCAATGACAGATTCTTGCGGCACACTATTAATAACATTCGCCCATTCTTAGCTCTCGCCCTTAGTAAAGACTCACTGTCTATTGTATGTTGACTTACAATTTGATAAAGTTTGTTTTATTTAATAAGAATGAAAAACTATTTCTTTTTCTTTTAATGTTTGGAGAACAGAATCACACAATATAGAAACAATTTCCGTTAAAATTTCATCCCAATTAGTGATTGATAAATCATCTTTAAAACCATTAAAATTTTCGTTTTTAAATTCTGGAATTATCAAGTAGTAAATTTAATCATGTTATGATCACTTTTTCCAGTAGGTTCAGTAACTTCAAAACTTATATTAACAGATCCCAAATATTTTTCTCCTCTTAGGAAAATCGATTATTTGAAACAGAAAATTGTTTTCTATGAATTTTAGTAATCGAATTTCTTCCTCATATGCATCAAGTTAATTGAAATTAATTCTTTCTTTATTTTGAGAAGAAGAATAAGAATAAGAAGAACTACATGACTACAGAATTACAGAACTAAAGAGAACCGACATCCAAAGACTTTACAGTCCACTCAAGGTACGGTCTGTTAAATATTTATGGTTGGTTTATTATGTGATAACCTAATGAGTGCATGAATTCACTGTCTTTGAACAGATCTGTTCAAAGATATATATATATATATATATATATATATATATATATATATATATATATATATATATATATATATATATATATATATATATATATATATATATATATATATATATATATATATATATATATATATATATATATATATATATATATATATATATATATATATATATATATATATATATATATATATATATATATATATATATATATATATATATATATATATATATATATATATATATATATATATATATATATATATATATTAGTGATGGATCGGATGTCATTTTTCCTAATTTGCGGATGCGGATGCGGATGCGGATGCGGATGCGGATGCGGATGTTGAATTTTCAAAAGTTCGGATGCGGATGTTGAATTTTCGAAAAGTTAATGTTAATTTTGATGAGGATGCGGATGCGGATGCGGATGTTAATTTTGATGAATATGCGAATGCATATGCCATCACTAATATATATATATATATATATATATATATATATATATATATATATATATATATATATATATATATATATATATATATCATTATCATCTATCCCACTTTCGTGGGGTGGTGCCCGCCAGAATTCCCTTAGAAACATACCTATTCTTACCTCTCAACCCCTTTCACCACCGCCCGCCATCTCTCTCTGTCTCCACAAATCTTCTACCCTCTTCTAAACTCAAATTACTTCCATCAAAATCTCTCTCACTCCATCCATCCATCTCCACTTCGGCCTTCCCTTCCCCCTACCCCTATCCACATCGGATCTAAGTACCTTGCCCGCCATTCTGTCCTCATTCATTCTACACGTAATTCCAAACCATTTTAGCACACCCTCCTCCTCTCTATCAATTACATCCTTCTTCCATTTATACATCTCCCTTATTCTTTCATTTCTTATCCTATCAATCTTCTCAATTTATATATCGCTCTCAAACCTTTCATCTCAAAGACATTGAAACTTTTTCTCTCCCGAGCACTTGTCATCCATGTTTCACACCCATACAAAACAGAAGGTAAACACATACATTCAAACATTCTTATCTTTATTTCTTTCAAAATTTTTCCTTTCTTCCATACTTCTCTTAGGCCCCCCAACACTTTCATTCCCTCTACCACTCTATTCTTTATTCCTTTTTCCGTCCCACCCTTACCTTCCACCCAAATTGCTAGATATTTGAATTCATCGACCTCTTCAAGTTTCCATTCCCTCCACTTCTACACCTCCATTCCTCCCTCCACATCTCCTCATCCCCAACTCCAATCCTCATAACTTTATTCTTCGCTGGATTGAATTTCAATCTCGTGTTTGCACATTTCCCTTCAAACTCTCTCACAAGTATTCTCAACTTTTCTCCAGATTCTGCCACCAACACTGCATCATCTGCAAAAAGTAAAACATTCACTTCCCATTCACCCTCCATATTTCTCAACCTAATACCCTTCCCTTCTCTTCTATATTTTCTAACTACACCATCCATCAATAGATTAATAAATAACATGGCGACATTACACACCCCTGTCTCAATCCCACTCCTATGCTAAACCAATCCGATAGTTTCCTCTTCACCCTCACTCTTGATTTACAATATCGCATATATATATATATATATATATATATATATATATATATATATATATATATATATATATATATATATATATATATATATATATATATATATATATATTATATATATATATATATATGTAAAGTTGAGTTAGCTTCTTTCCTGAAGAATCTTAATCTAATTAAAAAGGTTAATACCAAGCGTTTCCACATCCTTATTTAATGCAATGTGAACGTTTCATACCGTATTTCAGCCTTCAGTTTTTATAATATGAAAAACCCTAGACTCCACCTTTTCGAGAAGAGCTCTATGTGTAGAGCCACCACAGATGTGTGATGTGTTTCCCATACATGGGTAAACAACACTCATATAATGAGCAAGCAACTGGGATTTTGTGAAGAAATTCTGAAGGCTACTCAAAACACCTAACCTCTTAGAAGCTTATTTAGGAAGAGAAATAATGTAATCTTTCCAAGAAAGATCACAGTAAAAGAAACACCAAGAATATTAAGGACAGATGAATATTAGAGTTGTGTGATTTTGAAGAAGATATATAGTTGTGTGGAAGATTGTGTCGAGCAGAGAGATGGAGGTATTGAGTTTTGGTGGCATTGAAAACAAAAATATTTGCTTCTATTAACTGCTGTTGGGAGAGCTGCCTTTCAAATTAAAAAGATTAATAAAAGTGGAATCATCGGCATAGGAGTGGATAGGAAATGAAGTAAGAGAGAGAAGGTTATTAATGAAAAGTAAAAAAAGGGTTGGGGATTAGAAAGTTTGGAAATCAAAGTTTTGCCACAGACTCTACCGAAAGCTTTCGAGAAGTCCAGCGCGACAGCAATAAATTCACCGAAATGACGAAGAGCGGAAAAACAAGAGTCAGATAGAAGGGAAAGAAAATCACCAGTAGAGCGTTTCTTACAAAAACCGAATTAGCGAATTGATTTCCAAATATTCCTGTTAAGGATAGATTCAAAATCTTTGGAAATAACGGAGGTTAAAGAAATTTGAGACAATAGTTAGAGGGTTGAGAGGGGTCCCCCTTTTCGGCACAAGCTGAATGAGCGCACGTTTCCAGTAAGAAGGGAAGGTTGAAGTAGAAAGAAATAGACGAAATAGTTTACCAAGGAAGGATGCAAGCTCTGAAGAATAAGTTTTGAGAACCACAGGAAGGATACCATTAGGACCGTACGCCTTCCTAGTGTTAAGTTTTGAGGGAGCAGAAAAGACGTCTTTAGAAGATATATATATATAATATATATATATATATATATATATATATATATATATATATATATATATAATAATATATATATATATATATATATATATATATATATATATATTATAGTGATGGATATACATGTATATTTTCTAATTTGCGGATGCGGATGCGGATGCAGATGTCTAATTTTGAGAAGTTTGGGGAAGGATGAGGATGTTGAATTTTCAACCTGAAAGAGGCTTCTAACAAGAACCGAAAGCTTGTTAAGGATATATTGTTGTTTTCAATGGTGTATAATAAACAAATGTAATTATATATTAATTATATATTATGATATAATATATATATATATATATATATATATATATATATATATCACTATATATATATATATATATATATATATATATATATATATATATATATATATATATATATATATATATATTATATATATATATATATATATATATATATATATATATATATATATATAATATATATATATATATATATAATATATATATATATAATATATATATATATATTATATATATATATATAGTAGAAAATTTTAAAACACTCTCGCCAAATTAACCTTTGTTTTACGCACCAAAAAATGTAGAGCAAACAAAGCTCTGCATTTCACTTTGGGTTGAACGGCTGTTGTTTCATACGAGGCTTCCACGTTAACGTAAAACATAAACAATGAGAGAATGTTTCTTCTGAGGATAGATGAACAAATAAAAATGATAAATACAAAATAACAAATAAACAAGCACGCAACAAATAAATAAATAAATAAATTTTTTTAGCATCTGAAACCATTCTGAAAATTTCATTATTGTAAGAGGTACAAAATAAAGGAAGCGTAAAGGAAAACTCACTCACTCACTCTCCCTTTCTCTC
>SEYY01002948.1:35000-36982 GCA_009176605.1 Armadillidium nasatum | reverse complement strand
AAAAAAAAAAATTTTTTTATTATTTTATTTTTTTTCGCAATTTTTTTTTTTTTTTTTTTTTTTTTTTTTTTTTTTTTTTTGGCGAGCAAAAAAAAAAAAAAAAAAAAAAAAGATAAAAGCTTTTGATATTCGAGGCATAACTGCCTCGTCTTCCTTGTCAACCTCTTCCTGATTTTCTGTCTGATATCATTTTGGGATGCGTCTGTTGATACGAGAATGACGAATTTGTAACTTGCCATGATACTGCCTCTTTAAAATTTTAAGCACCCGGCACTCTACTCAAATTGAAATTAGGTTTATATGTAGCTTTGTGTGTTTGTAGGAGAGAGAGAGAGAGAGAGAGAGAGAGAGAGAGAGAGAGAGAGAGAGAGAGAGAGAGAGAGAGAGAGAGAGAGAGAGAGAGAGAGAGAGAGAGAGAGAGAGAGAGAGAGAGAGGCAGACATAGACAGACAGACAGACAGAAAGACAGACAAACAGAGAGAAAGAGAGAGAGAGAGAGAGAAAGAGAGAGAGAAACAAAAAAAAAAGTGTTAATTAAAAATGAAGAGTTTACAGAGGGAAAGGGGAGTTACAATACTAGGAAAAAAGTAAAAACAGGAAAATGGGAGCAAATGAAAAATTAAAAAGAAAATTTGAATTAAAAAGAAAAGGAGAAGAAATTGAAAATAGAAGTACAAAGCATGTCAAATATAAAAGAAAGGACGACAAAAGATATGAATTTAAAAGATAAATTCATTAACGAGCCATGAAGTAACTGAATTTTATTTTATTTTTTTTATTTTTTTTTGCTTAAAATATACAAATAAAAGGCCCAGCGACAAAAAAAAAAAAAAAAAAGATAGATAAAGAAAACAAAGTAAGCAGGACATAGATAAAAGGAAATAACTGGAAAGATAAATAATATAAAAAAAGATAGAACACAACGTAAGTACATAAAGATATATAACAAGAAGGAAACATTTTATATAAAAAGAAAGATTATAACTCAAATAACGATATATGCAGAAAATGGTATAAAAATATACACTGAAAAACCAACAAACAAAGGGTTGAGATAAAAAGAGAGAGGAATTTGAAATTCTGAAAAAATGGCTAAAAAGTAGGACAAAAGTAACATTTGGAAACTCTTTATACTAAAGGGAATCATTTGGAGTATTAAATGAAAAATTTATGACCAACGAAGGCCCTTATATTGAATATTAAAATTATCTGATCATTGAAGCATTTCATAGATTATTTAGTTTTATGGCTCGACTGAGAAATTACTTTTCATAGCAAATAAAATTTCACAGAAGAATATAAAACATAATATAGTTACTGATATACACTAGATCCTCCTTTCTCTCTTTGTCTGTGTCTCTGTCTCTCTTTCTCTTTCTGTCTCTCTTTTTCTCTCTCACTCTCTCTTTCTTTCTTTCTCTGTCATTTTCTCAGTCACTCTCTCACTTTCTCCTTGTCACTTTCTATCTGTCTACTGGTTTCTTGTATTCTCTCTCTGTTACTCTTATGTATTCTCTACTCTCCTTAATTCTCTCAATCTCTCTCTATGTTCCTCTGTCTCTGTAGCTTTCTCATTCCCTCGCTTTCTCTCTCTCTCTCTCTCTCTCTCTCTCTCTCTCTCTCTCTCTCTCTCTCTCTCTCTCTCTCTCTCTCTCTCTCTCTCTCTCTCTCAGGCACACAAATGTGTACACATTTTCCTTCTTTTTTAATTTTTTTGTCTTGTCCTTTTTATAGTAGAAAGTTTAGATTAATTTTATTATATTTCTTAGGAAGAAAAGAAAAATTAAAAAGATTCTCAAAGAAAAAGCTACGAAAACTTATAGCAACATTTTGTCCTTATATTAAACCCAAATTTATTTGAATAAATTTTCTTTATTGCGTGAAAGAATAAAAAAATAAAATGAAAAAATATAAATATAATCAAATGTAAAAAAGAAATAAAATATAGAAAGTGATTAAATAAATGAAAGTACTTTGTGAGA
>SEYY01002948.1:12500-17500 GCA_009176605.1 Armadillidium nasatum | reverse complement strand
ATATATATATATATATATATATATATATATATATATATATATATATATATATATACAAATACATACATACATAGGGGAGAGAGGCAATATTAAGTAATAAGAAGAGGAGTGGAAGATGAAGAAGAACTTAATTGAGGCTTCAAGCATTTAATTAAAAGAGATTCGAGAATTTTTCTGTCGGAATCGCAGGGGTTAGAAACCAGTAAAGGATGATCCTTGGAGTGTGTTGATTACTGAAATAATCAAAGAAAAGATCAGCTTCAAGATCAACAAAGAAATTCACCCTCTTTTATAACGTCTCTTTCTACAAATCAACAGTTTTTCTCATTGGAATTAAATCTTTCGCCATCAAATCATTTTTTACATATAAAGATGGTTTGCCGTCGTGAAAATCTTTAAGAGCGCAGGATGTAGTTCCTGCTACGTTGCCCAGACTCACCTACAATTACATCTTCGGATCCATAAGCAACTTAGAATATGTTTTCGAACCCTTCTCCCTTCTGCAAGCCCTTGAATACTCAGCCATATACGTAAACAATTGAATCAGAAATGAGAATTTAAATGAAATTTAAAAATTGAAAAGATGAATTAGCTTCCATAATTTTGAGAGATTTCTGCTTTTGGCACTTGTTCTGTATATGATAACTAAGGTCTTGGAGAACTTAGGAAGAAAACTGTTGAAAAATAAATACAATGAAGCTTCTTACTTCTCTGTAAGTTGTTCTCAAGAATTATTTAAGAATATTAAATTTAAAATTAGATTTTTTTTTTTTTTTTTTTTTTTTTTTTTTTATAGGAAATTGGAAGGGAAATGTAAAATATGCATTAAAAAACTAAAGCTGACATTGAAATCCTACATTTATTGTTATTATTATAGGAAATCTCCGGAAAAAGGAGCACCCGAACCACTAAAAAAAAAGTGCAAGGACAATGAGATAAAAGACCTATGTGAGAGTCAAATGATTAAGAGCATAGCAATAGCTACATAGTAAAAATTATTATAGAGATATAGAATTTTATAGTATAGATATATAGATAATAGTATAGATTAGATAGGATAATAGATCTAAATCAGCCAATCGGAAGTAATAAAATTATTTTCTATTAATCAATTCTGTAAAATGATAAAAATTAAGAAAAAAAAAATTAAAAAGAAAGAAATAAGTATATATTAAAATGTTATCATATTAAAATATGTATAATATGAAAGTGTATTATCAACTATTAGTTATCATTAACATGATAATTAAATAATATCTTTTTATTTATTTTTTTTTTATTATTTTTTTTTATTTTTTATTATATATTTTCTTTTAATTTATTTATATAAATTCGTGAAAATACCAGTGACTAGAAAATTAGTTCAAGAAGATCAGACTTTGCTATCATACCCTCTCCTATGTGAAAACTGTATTATAAATCAGTCTGAAGTTTTCTCGGATATTTCTTTAATCTGAGCAGGAGATCCAAGGGTTCATCGGGCATCGGACGAGTGTCGGAATATAGATCCTCTTCATGTCTCTCCTAAAATAAGTAGAATTGGAGAGAGCGGCTATATGTGTTCTTTGTGAGGACCTAGTGTCGCTCTTTATCGGAGGAAAGTGATTGGTCGCGAGGAGTATTGATTAACACCCATTTCTCCAGTTGCGCGAGCAGGGCAGATGCCTCCACAATAGTTGGTTTGATTTGAGTTGTACTCGTTTAAAGGGACTGGAGTCATTTCGGCGCAAGCCAAGAGAAACCGCTCAACATTTTTTCCCCTCGCGTCTTGTCTTCGTGTTATGTGCCTCGAGATCAATGACTGTGAGACCTTGGACGTCCTTCACACTACTATAATTATATTTATTTTTATTTATATTATTTATTTTATTTTATTTTTTTTTTTTTTTTTTTTTATTTTATATTTTTATTAATATAATAATTATTTATTTATCAATTATTTTACTAGATCGTGTTAATTTTTATAATCACGAAATTTTATTTCTTTCTGTTAGAAATGAGCAAAAAAATTTTTTTCCTTTAATTAAAAAAAAAAAATATATATATTATATATATATATATATTATATATATATATATTATAATTATATATACTATATATATATAATAATATTATATATATATATATATATATATATATAAGTTATATGTATATTATTAATTATTATAATATATATATATTAATATATATTTACATATATTATAATATAATATATATATTATTAATATATATATTAATATATAATATATATAAATATATATTAATATATATTAACGTGAGGGGAGGGGAAAGTAGCGGACTCCCCGGATAAGGCGAAAGTATTTCACTACCCATATTGGGTATATGGGATGCTAAGAGTTCTTCCCATCTCATCCTAGTGCCCAATGGTTAGTTTCATTTCGCGTTCACCTTCTTCTAAATCGGAATAAACTCTCCTTCGCACACACAGAACATTAATATAAAATTATTATATTATAGATCAACCTTAAAGAAAACTAAATGTATTAGGCCTCGAGAAAAGTAAGTTTATATCGAGAAGCTCATATACTCAGGGGGCGGCCTTCCATATATATATAGCCACCTATTAATTATATATAACCACCCTCCTCCATCACTACTAAATCTAGGGAAGTTGTGTAGCCTTCACGGTGATGGGGTTGGTGCACCAGAAACAGCTGGTCACGGCTTGTCCTGATGTATGGTCTATTTTTTATTCATTAATTTCTGCAAAATTCTCGAAGTCCACTCTACAATTTCCATCCATTTGTTGAACATCACCTCTCTTCTTCTAACCTCACTCGATATTCTCAGAACCCTAGAAATCACTAAGATGTCTGAGCGTTCTGATAGCAAACCTAATTCTGTTTCTCCCTACTGTCTCACCTCAATTTTCAGCCAAAGGCGGGTGTTGTCCATACGATGCGCACGATGTTCGTTATTATGTTATCTCGTATCTCTAATTTGGAAGTCCTTTATTAAAATTACCGAATTTTCCTACCTTTATAAATGGCTAGGCTCGCTTGCCATTCTATTTACGTTATCTAATAATTCTAATTTTGTAATCTGTTTTAATTTATAACTAATATAACTATATTTTTATTACCATACTGACTATTATCCAAAATTTCACTTTATCAGAGATCACTTATATATAATAAATTTAACTCACCAAAATAGAGCATCAATTCACTCTCTTCTTCTCCTTTCTCTGAAACATCATATTAGGTAATTTCAATATTCACCACCGCCAATGGCTTTCATCTAGTTCTCATGATACATACTAGCTGTGTGAACGAGGCCTTCCATTTCCTATCCAAAACGACCTTGAGCAGATAATGCAGCTCACAAATACTTCTACACCTACCTCAGTATCGCATACCCTGATCGTCTAGAGATGTAACTCCAACATTTTAGACCTTTTTCCTACTCAATCCTTAGCTCCTTATAACTACTGTTAAAGCTCTATTCCTCACTCATCTGGGTTTCCTCCACCTGAGATCACCTTCTTAATCTACGTATCTTCTTCTATCTTCATTCAAGTTATTTTACCTCAGCAGGAAAGACCTATACCCTTTCTTTAGAATAGGAAACGTTATGTGGCATTTCGGTGCCGGCAATGCTTGATCGGACTTTGCGGAGTCGTACCTTTCGAGTATTTATTACCAGGTGAATGTAATTATTGGCTTATCCCCTATATATATATCTAGTTGGGAGGAGAGTCCCTCGGAGATGTTGACAGAACTCATTACCGAGGTCGACATTTCGCGTCAGAAATACAGGAGGCGATAGGCGTACATTCTCCACAATATTCTCTTCTTCAAACACAACTATAACTCTTAATCAAATCTCTTTTGAGTATCAATCGTGAATCTGCTTAGTCATCTATCGGAGCTTATACCGCCAGAGTAGGATAGCTGCCATTTAGTCAGTGGATTACCGGTCGTCTTCAAACTCACAGAAAAACTGCAATCGGCAACTTAGAATTTTCATAAGGATAGGAGATTCGTGTCGAAAGATTCATTATCCAAATCTGACTTTCACCATCTGAGGATATAAAACAATTCTACATCGATATACACATGAGAATAAATACAGACAATATCTTCTATCTCTTATCTTTTCTCTTCTCTCTACACTAGAACACGAAGATAATATATATCACTCGGAGGTCTATTCTCTTCTGCACATACTAATCTATCAAAGATAACTTTTCTTCATCTAAATCTCTTTCTTTCCCATTTCAGTTTTACTTATCTTACCTGACGAGTCACATACAAAAATCTTGCTATAACACCATCTGCTAGAAAGACTAGAAATTTCTTCCAATTTTCTTCTCCATATTTTCTCCTCTCCCTCCTCTATACAAACGAGTCCTCTTCTCAGTTTCGCATCATTTCTTTTAATTTTTCCCCTCGTCTCTCCAAATTTTTACACTTTCTCTTTGCTCCTCACATGACTTTAACACCCCCACGCTCCCACACTCTTTCGATACCTGAGAAAATTGATAAGAGTCTTAATTTCCTTCTTACACATTCGTCTCAACTCTCCTCTTTACCTTACCTCGTATTGTAAGCGCTTGAAAATTACATTAAACAATTCTTTTCGTATAAGCTATGTCATTCTGCTCCTCGTCTGTGTAAGACTGTAATTGTATACTAATTTGTAAAGGCCAGGATATACGGTCTTTTCCATTATATCTCTCTGTCCAAACTTCTCTCCAACTTCTAATACTTTATATCCATACATCTTGCATCAAAATTTTGTCTACAGATTTTTATATTCTTGCTAACCTTCTTTCTTTATTTCTAGGTTGTATTGAAAGTTTTATGCTCATTTGTGAACATCTGACTTCGCATAAATTCTATCTTATGTTTTCCACACTTGTCTATTTTGTACACTATGCATACTCTACAATACTGCCTTGAGTCGGCGGTATAAACTGGAGTCTGCGTACCCTCATCGAGAGAGAAACACCTTATGGAATGATTAGGTAGATTCCT
>SEYY01002948.1:5000-7500 GCA_009176605.1 Armadillidium nasatum | reverse complement strand
CATTTTAAAGGGAACATTAAAAAAATATATGTTTCCAATCTACTATTTTAGAGAGACATTGAAAGATCATTTCAAATCATCCAATTTCGAGGTACATTAAAAGATGAATTCATTTTAAACTTTTAAAAATGTATGCATCGTCTCGCAAATTCAGTCAGATATTCACGAAATTACAAAAAAAAAAAAAAAAAAAAAAAAAAAAAAGATATTTTAATTTGTCAAATGACTGAAACCGGTGAATATACTTCATTCATATTTTAATGTAACATTTCTTTTCTTTTTTTTTCTTATTTTTTTTTCTAGTTAATATTTCTATCTATATTTATCTATATCTATCTATCTTATATCTATCTATCTATCTATCTTATCTATCTATCTATCTATCTAACAATTTATCTATCTATCTATATATATACTATCTACTGTATACTATATATATCTAATATATATATATATATATATATATATATATATATATATATATATATATATATATATATATATATATATATATATATATATATATATTATATATATATATATATATATATATATATATATATATATATAATATATATATATATATATATATATATATTATATATATATATATATATATATATATATATATATTATATATATATATATATATATATATATATATATTGATCCAGTTATTCGTTCTACTATCCTTCTTTTTATCTATCTCGGTAATTTTCATTACAGGAACCTTTTTTTCCTTTTTCTTTCATCTCTTAATAATATTTTGATTGAAACACCGTATACTCTCAATTATATAATATATATATATATATATATATATATATATATATATATATATAATATATATATATATATATATATATATATATATTGCTTACTTATGTCTATTTTTCTCTCGGATCGGTTCATATCGGCACTTGTCGATGGAACGACCTCTTTCTTCTTTTCTGTCAATTTTGGTGTTCCTCAGGGTTCTGTTATATCCCCAAATTCATTCTTGCTTTTCATGAATGATCTCTCAGCTATACTTCTAACTCTGTTCATTCTTATGACGATGACCTAACTCTCCATTCTTCCACTCATTTGATTCTAGACGATCTGGAAGTATATTTCCCGGTGGGGTTGCCACAACTTTGTGAAATTCAACTCTTTAAAAACTCAACTTCTTCACATTTCCCTCTCGAAAACACCTCCCATCTTTCCTATTTTCTTTAACGGTCTCCCGTCTTACCTGTAAATAATATTAACATTCTTTGTCTAAACATAAACAATAAACTTTCTTGGAAACCTTATATCACAATGGTTGCTAAGTTGGCTTCAAAGAAGCTGGGAATACTGTTCAGATTGCCGGAAGATTTTTCTTCCGAACAGTTGCTGCAATTATATAAGGGTCTTATTCGGCCTTCTATGGAGTACTGTTCTCACACTTGGGGGACCTCTGGTTCCACCTTTCTTATGGATAGGGTTGAGTGTAAGGCTAAGAGATTAATAAACTGTCCGCTCCTTTCAAACTCACTTGACCCTCTGTATCTGCGAGAATAGATACTACAATGGCAGGTGCTAGAGGGAATTGACATCTCGCAATCTATACCACCATTGCGTCGCCATTGTATCACACGGGGAGCCATCCTTTCGAATTAATTTTGTATGAATATTGTAAACTTCAGGCTTGTCCGTTGTGGTGCCTCCTTCTTTCCAGCCAATTCTGTTCTGTGAAACTCTATGCTATCATCTGTTTTCCTCCTGTATTAACTCTCTTTCTCCATCTGCTCCACCTGAATTTTTTTTATTTCTGCCCCCTCCTGAAAATGGCTAGTGATTTAATATAATATATATATATATTATTATCCTTATATATATATATATATATATATATTATATATATATATATAATAATTATATATATATATATATTATATATATATATATATATATATATATATATATATATATATATATATATATAATATTATATATATATATATATATATATATATATATATATATATATTATATATATTTATATATAATATAATATATATTATATATATATATATATATATAATATATATATATATATATATATATATATATATATATATATATATATGTATAATATATATATATATATAATATATTATATATATATATATATAATCAATATATATATATATATATATATATATATATATATATATATATATATATATATATATATATATATATAATATATTAATGTAATATATATATATATATAATATATATATATATATATATATATATATATATATATATATATATATATATATATATATATATATATATATATTTGAAAATACATTTTATAATATCTAATCACGAGTAGAGAAATCCAAAAATTTATTACCTTAATCTTGCTAATCAAAAGTCTCAAGCAGAGAATTTCATTCCAGAGTTTTAATTATTTGTGATAAGATAGATGTCTTTTCCGTAGGAAATTAGACGCCTCATTAAATTA
>SEYY01002947.1:72500-74617 GCA_009176605.1 Armadillidium nasatum | reverse complement strand
AAAGATTCACAGAAATGACGAAGAGCAGAGGACCAGAGTAAAGAGAAGGGAAAGAAGATCTCCAGTAGAGCGTTTGTTTACGAAAAGTCATACTGACGATAAGAGATAAGATTAGAAGAATTGAGATGTTTCCAAATCTTCCTGTTAAAGATAGATTCGAAAACTTTAGAAAGAACGGAGGTTAAATAAATTGTACGGTAGTTAGAGGATTGAAAAGGGTCCCCCTTTTAGGCACAGGCTAATGAGCGTACGTTTTCAGCAAGAAGGGAAGTTAGAAGTAGAAAGACATAGACGAAATAGTTTACCAAGGTAAGGTTGCAAGTTTTGAGAACCACAGGAGGATACCATCAGGACCGTACGCCTTCTTAGTGTTAAGCTCAGAGAGAGCAGAAATGGCATCTTTAGAAGATATTACAATTTTAGGTATAAATTAGTTGGAGGGGGTTGAAGGAGTAGCAACATCTCCGGAATCGTCTAAGGTTGAATTAGACGCAAAAGTTTGAGCGAAGAGTTCAGCTTTAGAGGAAGGCAAAACGTTAATTGAAACGTCAGAAGATACTAGGGGAGGGAAAGAGGAAGAAGCAAATTAGAGTTGACATTTTTTTCAAAATGCTAGAAAGAGCGTGATGAAGAGGAAGCAGAAAGATTACGGCATTTTTTACGGAATTAAAAATTTTCAGTTGAGAAGGATAGATTTTGTTCGATTCCAGAATTAAATATAAGTTGCGTGAGTTTCTGGAGATTGAAGACAACGGCGATCCCTGAAGACAGTATCCCTGCGGAGGATAGCCCAAGAACAAGCCTAGTTAAAACAAGGTGTGATAGGTTTAGTAGAAGGGAAAGAATACGGAATGTATTTCTCTATGCCAGAGAGAATCACCTCGGTTATGCGCTCTGCATTCTCAATTGTCATTGCATGGAAAATCAGAAAAGAGCAACCGCAAGTCAGACCATTTATTAGCACCGAAATGCCAGAAACGAAGACTTGAAGGGACAGGACAAGATACAGAGATAAGAAGGTAATCGGATGAACCCTGAGGAGGAAAGAGTTTGATAACACAAGGAGAAAGATAAAAAGTTAGGAAAAGATCAATTTTGTTGGGTTCATCACCAAGACTGTCAGGGATATGGGGAGGGTGATACTCCAACTGCTCAAGTATATTTTGGATAGAAAATTGGTAGGAGAATTCATTAGCTGGATCATGAGAACTAGAAGAAGTGGAAAGAATATGGAATGTTATGTATACAGTATATATATATATATATATATATATATATATAATATATATATATATATATATATATATATATATATATATATATATATATATATATATATATATATATATATATATATATATATATATATATATATATATATATATATATATATATATATATATATATATATATATATATATATATATATATATATATATATATATATATATATATATATAATATATATATATATATATATATATATATATATATATATATATATATATATATATATATATATATATTATATATATATATATATATATTATATATAATATATATATATATATATATATATATATATATATATATATATATATATATATATATATATATATATTATATATATATATATATATATATATATATATATATATATATATATATATATATATATATATATATATATATATATATAATATATATATATATATATATAATATATATATATATATATATATATATATATATATATATATATATATATATATATATATATATATATATATATATATATATATATATATATATATATATATATATATATATATATATATATATATATATATATATATATAATATATATATATATATATATATATATATATATATATATATATATATATATATATATTATATATATATATATATATATATATATATATATATATATATATATATATATATATATATATATATATATATATATATATATATATATATATATATATATATATATATATATTCTCATTAAAGATAAAATATTTATACAACATTGCCCATTATGGTCTCAAACGAGCTACTATCTCTTCCGAATTATTAAAAATTTAATGTTA
>SEYY01002947.1:62500-65000 GCA_009176605.1 Armadillidium nasatum | reverse complement strand
AAAGTATTGGATTTACCCATTAAATCCGGATGGACAGCGCAGTTACTATGAACTAGCTATGAATTACTACTAGCTCGTGAACTCCGTGCGGATGATGAGAAATTTCAAAGTTATTATAGGATGTCCAAGCCTCTCTTTATTCGATTGCTAGAGTTATTTGGCCCAACAATAAAGGAAAAATATATAAACTGGACATTGGCTCTAAATCCAGAGGAAAAACTCATTATTACATTGTGGTAATTGAAACATTTTTATTTAGACAAAAGTATAATAGCTTGGTACATGAATATAGCTAAAATTCTAGGCAACAATTTAAGTTTTTCTTTGAATATATAGCTTGAGTTAGAAAAGAACTGTGTTTTGTTAGGCTATTAGTGTCATATGAAGGCACGGCAGAGGTGAAAGATAGAGCTTGTACTTCAGGCTTCCCAGAAAATGAAGGAGAAGACGAATATGAGCTACTGTTCATTCATGAGCTTGGCTTGGCAGAAATGTGCGTTCGTTGTTGGGAACCAAGATACTTTTCAGTCGTGTTGAGGGTTTTCACCCGAAACGCTCTAAATTGGATCACATTCATCTCTCCTAAGTCTGGAAAGATGCTTGGAAGGAACTTTTTTTGGATTGTTTTCGCTTCCAGTTTTTGTCTTTATGTAATCCACAACAACTTGGTCATCAACAGTAATGGAAACTTTCTTTGTTCTCTTTTCATTGACACAAGGTCCCATTGAAATTTCCGGGGTTGGATTCCTGCTACGCTAAGTAACGGTGTCTGAAGAACTCGAAGGTATCTGTTTGGTGGCAATATCTTCAGTAGAAGACTCATCAGCGGCATGTAGGTCATTTCCAGATTCTGAGTTCAGCTCATCCTCACCTTCTGTAGAAGAAGGGGAAGGAAGGTTACTGAATAATTTGTCCTGTTTCACTTTCACGTTGTTCCTTAAGAACATTATGTTTTCCATTTCTTCTTCTTTCCTTTGGTAGAGTGAAATATGCTTCATAAAACCAAATAAAACTAGTTTCATGGAACCTAGTGTGCTCTTTCCTGTATGTTTGAAATCAAATAGTTTTACGATATCAAAGTTTCACGTTTCATGAAACCAGTTTTTACAGGTGCACCCCACATTACGTGTGAACAAATTTATCACGAACAATATTGTTTTTGGTATGATCAAAGATGAGTAGATCATGTGCTTACCTTGAGAATGCTTTCTGAGAAATATTTGAAAAAGGAAAAATAAATATTTGTATGTTTCCTGGATTTAGAAAAAGCGCATGACAGAAAGGGAAGCTGTTGAATGTTTTGCAAGGTTATGTAGAAAATGGTATATTGTTAAAATAATATCTATATTAATGATTGAATCACTGGAAAGTAAAATGACTTATATATTCATATTAATGGTAAAAAATAAATAAATAAATAAACATAAAATAATAAAAATAAAATTAATTCTAACAACAATAACAGAATTTGTAATAAAAAAAAAAAAAACATTAAAAAAAAAAAAAAAATATATAATATATATATATTATATATATATATATATATATATATATATATATATATATATATATATATATATATATATATATATATATATATATATATATATATATATATTTACACATCACCACTGCTCACGGGCAGAGCCCTACTCAAGGAGAGGGTATCAAAACAGTGAGAGAAGAAAAACCATACAAGTTCTAACGCAAATTTCTTAGGTGAGCACAGAAGTGGGCTTAAAAATAATTGACATTTAATTCAGCAGGAATATATATAATTATATATATATATATATATATATATATATATATATATATATATATATATATATATATATATATATATATATATATATATATATATATATATATATGTAAGTCGACATTTAGTCGTTATGCAATTGTTTGACTGGCTCATGGGACATACCGGATTCTACCCCCACCATTTTAAACTTCTTTCAAGAAAGCTCATAAAACTAAATACATTTTTAAAAAAAAAATAATTATTCAAAATTTATAATGTAAATTAAGCTTAGCATCTTAAAATAAATCATTCATCTACTAGAATCAAAGCTCTGATGATGTCTGAAGTTTATAAACGAAACCGGTCAGCAATTGGAAGGAAAAAGAAATCTTTTGAAAATTGGAATTGAAATATCAACTCATAAGAAAATAAAGCTTAAGAATTTCTAATAATAATAATAATAATAATAATAATAATAATAAAAATAATAATAATAATATAATAATAATAAAATAGAATATAATAACAATCATAATAATAATCATGATATTAACAATGGCAAAATAAAAATAATAAAGATAAAAATAATAATTATAATAATAGTAATAGTTATTTAAAGATAATAATAATAAATAATAATAATAATAATAATAATAATAATAATAATAATAATAATAATAATAATAATAATAATAAAAAATAATAATAATAATTTTTATTATTATTATTATTAATATTATTATTATTATTATTATT
>SEYY01002947.1:45000-57500 GCA_009176605.1 Armadillidium nasatum | reverse complement strand
TTAGAATTTGTTATTTCAACTTGCAACATGTGTGCTTATAAGTAAAATGCGAAATCTCCCTTGCCTGTTATTGTCATATATTAAGAAAATACTGATTTTCTTATGATATATTGGATGGTCAGCTACCAATAATATTATTATAGGAATATATTTTGCTGTGTTAGGTCTATTTCAGGCATTTCGTGGAAAGCTTGAGAAGTAGCAAAGAAAGTGAAAGGTCTGAAACTATGTTTGCTTGTCTTGGCGGGAAATAGGTGTTAAAATTATTACTATAAATATATTATTACCATTAGGAAAATTTGTTATTAATTTAAATATCAATATTTCGCATATCGAACATTATAAAGATGGCTACTTACATTCAGGAGTATTTATTTCTTCCTCTATTTACATTAATATCTGAGCTTAATTGAAATAGGAGGGAGGTAATAAAAGAGTTACCATTTCTGCTACAGAGAATAAATAATATGAGGGGAATGGATAGACAAATAAGAAGACCAGGACTTACTGGCAGGCAAAGAGGGATTTCCCTACCCAAGGATCCACCCAAGGAATATATTTTCATTTAAATAACTGCAAAATGTGTCCTTTCCTGATTGATCCTTTCTCTTGTAGGAGATTCTGAACATTCCAACTGAAGTCAATAGAAATAATTGGATTCTATACGAATTCTTCCATACTCAAATATATATATATATATATATATATATATATATATATATATATATATATATATATATATATATATATATATATATATATATATATATATATATATATATATATATATATATATGACAGTGAGCTCCAAGCCTAATATCGTTTGATTTGTCTATTAATTATCAACGTCTGATTGAGTAAGCTTAATTAGTACCTTCGAAACATTAATCTGTTTTTATTATCTCTATTATAATATATTAACGTTTCAATTCTTGTTAAAATGCCAAAAAATTTTAAATTTCATTCTTTATAAAGTTGTTTTTAGTATATATATATATATATATATATATATATATATATATATATATATATATATATATATATATATATATATATATATATATATATATATATATATATATATATATATATATATATATATATATATATATATATATATATATATATATATATATATATATATATATATATATATATATATATATATATATATATATATATAGCTATATATATATATATATAAGCAATCATCAAAAACATATTTATACTGAACCGTTCAATTAAATTTCAAATAATGTTAAAATCGAATGTCAAATTTGGACATTCTTTAAGTTATTTTATAAATTTTTTTGACTAAATTTATTGTAATTTTTTCGATTGAAATATATATATATATATATATATATATATATATATAATATATATATATATATATATATATATATATATATATATATATATATATATATATATATATATATATATTATTTTCTTGGCCAAATTATTAGACGCATCTTTGATTTTCTAAAAAAAAATTTGAATGGTAGGAATTTTCCGCATTTGCATATTTATTACTTTATTAATAATATTTCTAATATTCTTTATATTTTTATCAAATAATTAAAACACGTTTTTGCTGAAATTTATCAATTATTCTTCGCGTTTTGGCATTTCAAGGAAATTTAAAAATCTAATTGTAAAATTGGAGTTTACCAAATAGACACCATTTGACAGCAACTAAAGCATCGATTCTTTAAGGCGTGCTATCAATGAATGACTGTACTTTATGCAGTATGTATTGTTGATGGTTCCGCACCTTAATTATCATTAGAATGGGCCTTGTTTCTGTGGAAATTATCTCCTTATCCTCTTCCTTCTTTATCAACTCTTTCAAGTTTTGCTTCAAATTTATTTCAGGAGATTTTCAAAACCAAGGGAAGAAACTAGAATTGTTTATGTTTGAAAAACATTTAACATATTTTGTTCTGTGGCAGCGTACATCGTCTCGAACAAATGCAAACAACTCATCCGGAATCCATTATCTTTCCTAGGAGAGAAGTCATTTTTCAGCACCTCTTTGTATTGATCTTGCTACATAGTAACTTTAACCACACACCAACAATCATTACCATTCCTACTGACAACAGATGAAATCATAGCATTAACGAGATGTTTCACAATCTGTATGATGTTTCTCCCCATAACGCCTTCGTACAAATATGGATTTATTGGCTATAATTTCAAATATCCTATCATCTCAAAACCTTACCTTAAAAAATGAGAATGATCATAAGTGATGTTGTTTTGAGTCAGAATAGATAACTGATATACAATCTGAATTAAAAATGATTTCTAAACGTTTTCCCTCATGATCTCTTCTTTTTTTATTAATGTTGTAGGGATAAAGTCTATTTAAAATTACGACCAATAAATCTCAGTCTCTACGAAAAAGCTTTTCTGATAAATATCATCCAGATAGTACCCATTCAGACTGGGAATAATCTCACCAAGGTTGTGGATCTAGTCTATGATCAGTAGTCATTTTTATTGATCATTTGTATGTGGTTTATTGTACTATTCAGGAAGATCAAATGAAGAAAATACTGAAATAAATGGTTACTCTCCCAGGTAAGATAATGGATCTCGAATGACGAATTGTTTGTATGTGTGCAAGACGACGCACTCTGCGATAAAATAAAAATCAGTAAAAGACTTTTCAAACAAAAACAATGAATATTCATACATAAAACAGAACACATTTTTTCCATTTCTTATTTTTTTCTGATATCATCATATTAAGTGAATTAAAAGTTCATCACATCATTAGCGAATATCTAGTTTCCATGATCCAGATTGTGAACTCGCCTACCACTTTTCAATTTTATAGAAAACAATCTTGTGCTGTTGATACAACTTCCTACACGTATACCTGACCACTTAGTGATGAATATAAAATCATTGTCCTATCATTAACTACTTTTCCTTCTCACTACATTGTTAAGCACTTTCCTCATCAGAGTTCAATCGATCACTTTCTTCTTTCTGCATCCTGTTCTGTTTCTTCAATTCTTTCTCAAGAAGGATCTCCACCTTCGGCGAGGAGACGTTTCTGGCATTTCAATGCCTTTAACTGGTCTGACATGCAATTGCACTTTTCTGATTTTCCATAAAGTGATTACTGTTTTCGTGGGAGGGGTCCTTCTCAAATGTGCAGAGAGCATTGCTGAAATGATTCTCTCTGGCATGGAAGCGTACGCTTCATATTATTTCCCTTCAACTTAATCTAACAATCTTTGGTTTAACTTTATTTGTTAAACTACTAATCGCCGCAGGGGTGCTGCCTTCAGGAATTACCGTGGTCTTCAAAATCCTGAAACTCCCGCAACTTATATTTCATCCGGAAATCGTGCAAAAATAATTCTCTATAACAACAAAACTTATTTCACTGTTGACAATGCAGTAATCTTTCTGGTTTCTATTCATCACTCCCCTTCTGGCTTATTGCAAATAATGCCATATCTAACTTTGCTTCTTCACTTTCCCTCCTCTAGTATCTTCAAATGGCACAACTTTCTTTTTATCTTCTACTAAGGTTGAATTCTTCGTTCAAACCTTTAATTCTAACATCAACTTCAACCTTAGAAGATTCGGAAGCTATTCCTACACCCTCAACCCTCTTTAACTCACTTATGCCTAAAATTGTAATTTCTTTTAAAGGCGTCATTTCTTTTCTCTCTCTCCCTCTGAGTTCAACAGAAAGAAGGAATAAGGTTCTGATAGTATCCCAGCAGTCGCTCTCAAAACTGTTTCTAAGCTATCACCCTGCCTTGATTTACTATTTTGACTCAGTATATACTTCAACCTTTCCCTTTTTGCAGGAAACGTGAGCTCATTCAGTCAGTGCCGAAGAAAGAAGACCCTTCTCAACTCCAACTAAAGTCCCATTTCTTTAACTATTGTTCTTTCAAAAGTTTTCGAGTCTATCGTTAACATAAAGATTTGGAAACAAGTTAATTCTTCTAATATTATATCTAATCAGTAGTACGGCTTTTGAAAAAAATGCGTTATTGGTGATATTCTTTCTTTTCTCTCTGACTATTGGTTCTCCTCACTTCGGCATTTCTGTGAATCTTTTGCTGTCGCGGTGGATATATTAAAAGTTTTCGAGAGTCTTGCATATAGCTATGATTTCAAAACTTTCTCTTTCGAAATCTATCCTTCTCTCTGTGACCTTTTCTCTGATTTCCTTTCCGGTCGTTCTATAGCAGCAATAGTAGACATCACCGTTAATCCTTTAAATCTATTAATAGTGGTATTTTTCAAGGTTGTCTTATTCCCAACACTTTTTTTCCTTTCATTAATGATCTTTTCTCTATTATCATTCATTAGTATTTTCAATTTGAGAGACGACCCTCTCTACTTCAAGAGGGTTTCCTAGAAGCAACTATCCTATGATCCATCTCATATTTCAAATTTGGGCAGAGAAAACATAGTCGTTTTCAATACTTCAAAAACTCATTTCTTCCATCTCTCTACTAAACACAACCTTCCATACAACTATGACATCTTCTTGGAAAACACAAAACTCAAACCTTTGTCTGTTCTTAATATTCTCCGTGTTTCTTTTTTCTCAGGATTTTTTTTTTTTTAAATAACATCACTTCTTTTCCTAAACAAGATTGAAAGAGGTTGGATGTTCTGAGAAACCTTAGTAATTTAGGTGCTGGCTCTTTGTTGGAGTGTTGTTTTCCCCTGTATGGAGTACGCCTCAAACATTTAAAGTGTTCAACTCATAAACTCTCCTTTAAAAGATGAAATCTAGCTTTTTTATTTTATCAACACTTTCGACTCACCAATTCTCTTCAGTTTCTTTCTACCCGTTGATAATTTGTGTCACTCTCTCTATAATACTGTAATAATAATGGATACTGCTCTTCTAAACTCTCCCGTAGCATAATTCTTCCACTGAAAATGGCTGTTGCGACAAGCCTTTCTAATACGGTCCCCTCCTTTCTTTGTCTAACTCTCTGATCCAAGACTTAACCGCTATGCTCAATCTTTCATGCTCTCATCTGGTATAGTCTGGAACGCACTCCCTTTATATGTTTTACCAACTTCCTTTGATTTACACGCCTTCCAATGCCGTGTATCGGGACATGTCGGCCTTTACCTTGACCAAATTTTCGTTTTTATTCCAACTCTGGTCTTTGCCTTTCATAGTTGTGATATTTATATATATATATATATATATATATATATATATATATATATATATATATATATATATATATATATATATATATATATATATATATATATATATATATATATATATATATTTGTGTGATGGAATAATACATAGTATCATTAACGTTAGCTGGAATGAAGGAAATTGTTAGCCATTTGGTCATTTGAAGAAATGGCTTTTCAGATGAACCATTTCGAAAGCAATGAATTGAACTTTTATTTCATGCGAATTCCTCCTCACTACCTATTATTGCCCTAAAACTCTGAACGTAATTGTTTAAATTATAATAGCTTATATATATATATATATATATATATATATATATATATATATATATATATATATATATATATATATATATATATGGGGGAGGACGTAGCGCCATCAGAAGCGATGAAAGTACCCCCATTGGGTTTAACCGCGGAGTGATAGGGTGGGCTAGACCATCCCGTTTCTCTTCGTTGCCCTTTGGTTCGTTCCTTTTCGCTTTTCGCCTTCTCAGAGGGTCTCTAGTGTACCCTCGTCCCACATGGGAGTGTCTATGCTCCCACTTCTTCCCCCAACTCCCTTATCATGTTCCTACAAATTTACAAGCGCTTACTCCTACATTAACTTTAAAATAGAAAAAAAATGGCGAAACATATAACTGCCTCGGAGATGCTACGAGGGGCGGCATCCAAGGAATGCCCCTCATCCACTCCTTCCCCCATCACCACTTGGGAGTTGGTGGCCTTCGGTGATGGGGTTGGTGCCACCAAGACCTCTACGCCGACTTGCCCTGATGCACGATCTTCCTTTTTCATTAACTTCTGCAACATTCGTGGTCTCTTTACTAATTTCCACTTTGTCGAACACCACCTCTCTTATTCTACACCTCATATTTTATTCTTAACCGAAACTCAGGTTTCTGGGTGCTCTGACAGCAAGCCTTACTCTGCTTCCTCATACTGTCTCTATCCTCAATTTTCAGCCAAAGGCAGATGTTGTGCTTATGTGCGCAACGATGTGGTCTGTTCTCGTGTGTCTAATTTGAAGTCTTCTGAATTCTCTACTCCAAGGCTTAAACTTTCTTGCAACTCTACAACTAAATTTATATGCTCTGTCTACTTATCTAATAATTCTACAGACTATCCAAAATTCTTCGACTATCTTAACTCCAAAAAAGAACACATTCTTTCTTCTTCTCCTTTCTCCGAAATCATCATATTAGGTGATTTCAATGTTCACCACCGCCAATGGCTTTCATCTAGTTCTCACGATCCATCTGGTGAACTCACCTTCCAATTTTCTATCCAGAACAACCTTGAGCAGTTGGTGCATCTCCCTACCCGTATCCCTGATCGCCTTGGTGATGAACCCAATATACTTGATCTTTTCCTAACTTCTTATCCTTCTCCTTACACTGTTAAACTCTTTCCCCCTCTGGGTTCATCCGATCACCTTCTTATCTCTGTATCTTGTCCTGTCTCTTCAAGTTTTCCGCAAGAACGGTCCCCGCCTTCGGCTAGGAGACGTTTGTGGCATTTCGGTGCCTCTAACTGGTCTGACTTGCGGTTATACTTCTCTGATTTTCCATGGAATGATTACTGTTTCCGTGGGAGGGGTCCCTCTGAGTGTGCAGAGTGCATAACCGAGGTGATTCTCTCTGGCATGGAGGCGTACATTCCATATTCTTTCCCTTCTACTAAACCTAACAAACCTTGGTTTAACCCTGCTTGTTCTCGTGCTATCCGCCACAGGGATGCTACCTTCAGGAATTACCGTCGTCTTCAAACTCCTGAAACTCATGCAACTTATATTTCATCCCGGAATCGTGCAAAATCTATTCTCAGTAGTACTAAAAACTCCTTTCTCCGCTTAAAATGCAACAATCTTTCTGGTTCTACTTCCTCACGCCCTTTCTGGCATTTTGCAAAAAAATGTCAACTCTAACTTTGCTTCTTCCTCTTTCCCTCCTCTAGTATCTTCTGACGGTACAACTGCCGTTTTGCCTTCCTCTAAAGCTGAACTCTTCGCTCAAACTTTTGCTTCCAACTCAACCTTAGACGATTCCGGAACTGTTCTTTCTCCTTCAACCCTCTCCAACTCATTTATGCTTAAAATTGTAATTTCTTCTAAAGACGTCACTTCTGCTCTCTCTGAGCTTAACACTAAGAAGGCGTACGGTCCTGACGGTATCCCTCCTGTGGTTCTCAAAACTTGTGCTTCCGAGCTTGCACCCTGCCTTGGTAAACTTTTTCGTCTATGTCTTTCTACTTTAACCTTCCCTTCTTGCTGGAAACGTGCGCTCATTCAGCCTGTGCCGAAGAAGGGGGACCCCTCTCAACCTTCTAACTATCGTCCCATTTCCTTAACCTCCGTTCTTACTAAAGTTTTCGAATCTATCCTTAACAGTAAGATTTTGAAACATCTCAATTCTTCTAATCTTATCTCTGATCCTCAGTATGGCTTTCGTAAGAAACGCTCTACGGGTGATCTCCTTTCCCTTCTCTCTGACTCTTGGTCCTCCGCTCTTCGGCATTTCGGTAAATCTTTTGCTGTCACGCTGGACGTACCGAAAGCTTTCGATAGAGTCTTGCACAAAGCTTTGATTTCCAAACTTCCCTCTTTCGGAATCTATCCTTCTCTCTGTGACCTTCTCTCTGATTTCCTTTCCGGTCATTCTATAGCAGCAGTTGTAGACGGCCACCGTTCATCCTTTAAATCTATTAATAGGGGTGTTCTTCAAGGATCTGTCCTATCCCCAACACTTTTTCTACTTTTCATTAATGACCTTCTCTCTGTTACTTCATCTCCTATCCACTCCTATGTTGATGACTCCACCCTTCATTACTCTTTTCAATTTGAAAGGCGCCCCTCTCAACAACAGTTACTAGATGCAAGGAGGGTTGCCTTGGAGCAGCTGACCTCTGAT
This sequence comes from Armadillidium nasatum, assembly GCA_009176605.1. Classification (NCBI taxonomy): domain Eukaryota; kingdom Metazoa; phylum Arthropoda; class Malacostraca; order Isopoda; family Armadillidiidae; genus Armadillidium; species Armadillidium nasatum. Next base: position 49,377 of record SEYY01002947.1, on the reverse strand, counting down.
CTATCTCGTATTTCTAATTGGGGCAGAGAGAACATGGTTGTTTTCAATGCCAACAAACCTCAATTCCTCCATCTCACTACTCGCCACAATCTTCCATACAACTATGATATATTCTTCGAAAACAAACAACTCAGACCTTCATCTGTTCTTAATATTCTCGGTGTTTCCTTTTCTTGTGATCTTTCTTGGAAAGATCACATTACCTCTCTTTCTAAACAAGCTTCTAAGAGGTTAGGTTTTCTGAGGCGCCTTCAGTTTTTATTCACTCCACCCCAGTTGCTTGCTCTGTATAGGGGTGTTGTTCACCCCTGTATGGAGTATGCTTCGCATATCGCATTCTACGCTAACTATCTCTTGTAGGACTGATTTTTCTTAGAAGACGCTTCGGTTCCTGTCGAAAAAGTGTGGGCTGTAATCAATGGTGGAATGGGCAGGTTCATTCCTTCTACATCTAAATCTTTCTCATCTCAAAATCCATGGTTTGTTCGCGCTTGCTGTCTTTCCATTCAGTCTAGAGAGATCACATATTGAGAGTGGAAAAATTCTCCTTCTCCAATCGCTCTTGCTAAATTTCATTCAGCTCGGAATCGTTGCAGGGATATTCTTCAACGAGCAAAGCTGACTTTCACCAAATGAGGGTGTGATAAGCTCCTAAATTCACCTACTGAAAAATCTTTCTGGATTCATGCCAAAAATCTCTCTAACAACTTCTATAAATCTTCCTTTCTCCCTCTTATTCGTTCTGATGGTTCCCGTGTATCGGGGTAGGTCAGCTTTTAGCTTCACCAGATTTCCTTTATTTCTCAACTCTGGTGGAATTTAGTAGGTTCCTGGCCTTTGCACCTTTTTCCACCTGAGGTGATATATATATATATATATATATATATATATATATATATATATATATATATATATATATATATATATATATATATATATATATATATATATATATATATATATATATATACATATATATATATATATATATGTTTGTGTGTTTGTGTTTGTGTTTGTTTTTTACGAGCTTTTATGTTTGCTCTCATATGGAAGAAGTATTTATAGTTATTGAATGTATTATACGTAAAGGAAAAGTGTATATATTTCCGCTTCCGAAATGCCTGTGCCACAAACAGTAAAAAAAAAAATAATATACATTTTTTTTTTAATAAGGTAAAAAATAAAAAAAATAATTTTTGAAAAAATTTGCATCCCAAAAAATAAAAATAAAAAAAACATAGAAGTTATATTAACAACTCTTTTATAAAAAATATTTAATTAAATTTTATTTTTATTATGTTTTTTAATCTAAGTTGGAATTTTAGGAGAAAATTTTTAATTAAATTATGGAAAAAAAAAGATTATGCTTGTGTATTAAAAAAAAATTTTACACTACGAGTCAAATATTAATTTATTCATAAATTAATAGAACACAATGCTGTTTTTTGAGCAACATGTAATAGAAATAAGGATTCTATTGAATATATTCAAATAATTTTTTAAATTTTTAATACAACGTTCATGCAAGTAATTAAATTATATATTATATTATATATATATATATATATATATATATATATATATATATATATATATATATATATATATATATATATATATATATATATATATATATATATATATATATATATATATATATATATATATATATATATATATATATATATATATATATATATATATATATATATATATATATATATATATATATATATATATATATATATATATATATATATATATATATATATATATATATATATATATATATATATATATATATATATATATATATATATATATATATATATATATATATATATATTATATATAATATATATATATATATATATATATATATATATATATATATATATATATATATATATATATATATATATTATATATATATATATATATTATATATATATATATATATATATATATATATATATAATATATATATATATATTATATATATATATATATATATATATATATATATATATATATATATATATATATATAATATATATATATATATATATATATATATATATATATATATATATATATATATATATATATATATATATATATATATATATATATATATAAAAGGCATACGATGAAGATTAAGGATATACATAATCTATAAGCATAATATTTATTTCGGAGAATGGTATCGATATTTTCTCTCGAGGGATCAGTAAATCTTTATTTTCTTTTTCATATTTTTTATTTATTTATTTATTTTTTATTTCAGAATGGAGATATTTTTTTTTCAAATTTCTGTTTATAATTTTTAATTTAAAATATTTAAGTAACTAGAATTGGAGTTGCAGATTTGTCGTTCTTGGTTTTGATTTTTATAACATTTGCATTAGGTCTGTGATGTAATATGACACTAGGTAAATCTTAGAGATTTTTATAGAGTTGTATATGTTAATAGTTAATACAATTGTGTAAATTTTTAATCCTTTCAGATGAACACAAACTGTATAAATTTTTAATAATTTCTGATGAGCAAGTGTATTCAACAGTGTACTTTATTAGGTTTTTCCAAAGATCCATGCAGGATGAAATAGGTTATATATATATATATATATATATATATATATATATATATATATATATATATATATATATATATATATATATATATATATATATATATATATATATATATATATATATATATATATATATATATATATATATATATATATAGACAAAAATTTTCAGCACGCTAGTATTCGAAACCACTGAAAACAACGTTATCGTTAGTCAATATACAGAAAGTTCTACCACTTACCTACCTACCTACACTGCTTAATAAATCTCATGGCATAGTAACGAAGTTTTGAAGCTCTTCAGTCCGAATCACTGTACCAACTCGGTACCTATTTGAGTCAATCGGAGGGTGCTTGGAACAATTCTGGAGTTACATGGCATTTTCCTGGGTTGCTCTATGATTACGAGAGTAACTAACAAAAATCAAGAAACGCAATCATGGTCGCAACAACTGCTTCGACAAAATTCAGAACGTAGTTCGGTGGTAGAAGCTTTTGAATATTATCTAACAGCGAAAATATTGTCAGCATTTTCGATTCCTGGAGTGCGAAAAAATTATCTGTCCTATATTATATATATATATATATATATATATATATATATATATATATATATATATATATATATATATATATATATATATATATATATATATATATATATTATATATATATATATATTAAAAACTGCAATAACCGCAGATTTAAAACACAACTGAAACAATCCAGTATTAAAATAAATTATTGGCAAACGTTTTCGGACTGACGTCCCTTTTCAAGCCAAAGTTAAAAAGAGTTAAAAAAACGGAGACCAGCTCGAAGGAAGGTGATTAAAACAGTGCAAGGAAGCATCAGAAAGTAAAATCATTGGCTTCCTTGCACTTTTAATTACCTTCCTTGGAGCTGGTCTCCGTTTTAACTTTTTAACTCTTTTTAACTTTGGCTTGAAAAGGGACGTCAGTCCGAAAACGTCTGCCAATAATTTATTTTAATATTGGGTTGTTTCAGTTGTTATGTATATATATATATATATATATATATATATATATATATATATATATATATATATATATATATATATATATATATATATATATATATATATACATATATATATAATATATTATAAGCAAAAATTTTAAAAAACCGTTTTGTATAAAAAAAAATTGTGATTTAAAGTGATAACTAATGTATAATACTTATATTTTTAAAAGCATTTAAATAAGTTAATAAATAAAAATAAAGTCTCTTTTGTTAGAAAAATAATTATTATTTATGTATAAAGGTGTAAACTATTAATTTAAAAAGAAAAACATTCAAAATGTAATGTAAATTAAGCATATTGCTATCCCAAATTCTTAATATACTTTTTCCCCCTATTTTTACTTTACGTTCGCGCTTAAAAATAATTTTTCCCGCGAAAGCTCGAAGGTAAAACCATTATAAAAAACTATTTTAAAATATAAAATATATTTGTTTTATATTATATTATGTTATATTTATAAGGAAAAAATGTTTATGTTAAAAATTTAAATTTTAATATATTTTAATATGTAATATTTAAATATATTGTAAAACAATGTTTTGTGCTTTAAATAGATAAAATTTTGTATGTTATTTCAGTGTGATTTTATAAAACTTTAATAATAATAAGGTTGTAAACCATTTTTGTTAAAATTAATAAAATAAAGTGAAAAACAAATAATTTGTTAATTGATCCTTTACATTTTGAGATAATTTTAAAAGGTCGTTAGCAATTATTGAAACATTCACTTTATCCAAG
>SEYY01002947.1:32500-37500 GCA_009176605.1 Armadillidium nasatum | reverse complement strand
CCATGTAGGAACCATCACCAATTCCGGGTTAATATGTGGGCAAGTATAAATTGGCGATATTCTTATCGGTCCATATGCCCTACCATAGCATATGAACGGCCAATCCTACCAACGGTTCTTTAGAGGTCAATTGCCGGAACTCTTCGAAGACGTCCCTCTGGCAGTTCTTTGTTTGAAGTGGAACATGCATGTTGCAAACCTCCTCAATGGAGGAGGTCTGTGACAGAAGAGTTCAGAAGAGCTGTGTCCGTTGTGAAAATAATGGCATAGAGAGAGTGACGCAACAGCTCGAAGGGCAGAAGGAGAGTGGATTGAATTAGTGAGAGCGAGACATTGATAAAACGAAGTCCAAGACTCCACTTTTCCACTGTTTGAGTAGAATCACTCCAGATGTTGGAGGTCTATTCCATACAAGAACAAACAACACCCTTTGAAAAGCAAGCAACTAGGATGGAGTGAAGAAATCCTGAGGGCATCTCTGAACACCCAACCTCTTAGAAACTTATTTAGAAAGAGAAGTAATATGTTCCTTCAAAGACAGATCACGAGAAAAAGAAATCCGAGAATATTAAGGACAGATAAAGATTTGAATTGAGTGTTTTCGAAGAAGATATCATATTTGTAGGGAAGATTGTATCGAGTAGAGAGATTATGGAACAGGGATATTGAGACATTGAAAACGACCATGTTTTCTCTGCCCATTTTGAAATAAGAGAAAGATCAGAAAACAGGTACTCCAAGGCTATCGTTCTAGAGTCAAATAACAGCTGTTATAAATGAAAGGAGCAATGAAGGGTGAAGAATCATCATAGGAGTGGATACGTTATGAAAAATAGAGAGGTCATTAATAAATGTAGAAAATGGTTGATGATAGGACAGAAGCCTGAGGAACACTACTATTAATAAATTTATAGGATGAACCGAGGCAGTCTGCAACAAAAGCTATAAAAAGACCAGAAAGAAAATCAGAGAGAAGGATAGATCCCGAAAAAGAAAAGTTTAGAAATCAAAGTTTTATACCAGACTCTATCGAAAGCTTTCGATATGTCCAGCGCAACAGCAAAAGATTGACGGAAATGCCGAAGAGCGGAGAACCAAGAGTCAGAGAGAAGGAAAAGATCAGCAGTAGAGCGTTTTAACGAAAGCCATACTGGAGATCAGAAATATGATTTGAAGATATATATATATATATATATATATATATATATATATATATATATATATATATATATATATATATATATATATATATATATATATATATATATATATATATATATATATATATATATATATATATATATATATATTATATATATATATATATATATATATATATATATATATATATATATATATAATATATATATATATATATATATATTATATATATATATATATATATATATATATATATATAATAAAATATTGAATAATGTTTTAATATAATTTTAAATTTTTATTATTTTAAATAATATATCGTAAATAATATAAAATTAATATAATATATATATATATATATATATATATATATATATATATATATATATATATATATATATATATATATATATATATATATATATATATATATATATATATCAGAGATGGGAGCGCAAATTTTAATCTGTAAAGGTCAAATTCAAAAAACTTTGTGCGCAAGCGCAAAAGAGCGATTTTTTTCAAAAATTTCGTTCGTAAACGCAAAAGCGTACATTTCAAGAAACCAAAAAATATCATATGAATAACACTGAGGTATTATTTTTCATCCATTTTGCAAATTCACTGTTTTCCTTATAACATTTTGCTTCTTGACTGAAGTTGTTCAAATTTTTAGGAACCCTAGAAGAAGGATTTATCTGAAGTTCGATCAGATAAAATTTACTATATCTATCCCTTAAAAAAAAAAAGTTATGATATTTTGAAATTTAAAAACAAAAATTTCAAATTTCCAAAGATTTTTTTTTTTTTTTTTTTTTGCATTTTTTAGAGATGTATATTTAAAATGTCTTTCAATCGATCCTTAACTACATCCTTATTCTAGAGCTCCGGAAAATGTTGACAAATTTAGTCAAGAAAAAGGTTAAACTGGTGCTATACCCGTTAAACTGAAAAAAGTGAATTTGTATGAACTTTCTCATCTATAAAAGTTACTTAAATTGGACAAGAATTCTGAAATGGGTATCTCGCCAAATAATGGAGCTATTGTAGATTTTTTTTCTTTTTTATTCCTTTTTTTTTGTACTTTAAATAGTAAAAATTTTATTCCACAAAACAAAAGTCGGAAATATGTCCGAATCTCTTTAGGAGCAGACCTAGGCTACAGTTATATGTTTTCGAAGACGTCAGTTGTGTGGAAGGTTGTGTCATGTAGAGAGAGATTGAGTATTTGAGCATTTAAGTCATTAAAAAGAACCATGTTTTATCTGCCCGAATTTAAAATATGGGAAAAATCAGAAGTTGACAAGGCGCCTTTCAAATTGAAAGGAGAAATGAAGGGTGGAATTATCGGCAAAGGAGTGAATTGGAGTTGAAGTAATTGAGAAAATGTCACTCATGAAAAACATTAGAAGAGTTGGATATAAGGAAGACCCCTGAGGAACATTATTAATAGGTTTAAAGGAAGAACGGTAACAATCTAAAACTGCTACTTTAGAACTACTGGAAAGGAAATCAAAGAGAAGACCACAGAGAAAAGGATAGTTTTGTGTCAGATTCTTTCGAAGGTTTTCGAAATGCCTAAATCAACAACTAAATATTCAACGAAGTGTAGAAGAGTGAAGGCCCAAGAGTCAGAGAAAAGGAAAGAAGATCACCAATAGCGCTTTCTTTACGAAAACCATACTTGCGATCAAAGATAAGATTAGAAGAATTAAGATATTTTCAAATCTTTTTATTAAGGATAGATTTGAAAACTTCAGAATGAACTTAGGTTAGAGAAATAGGACGACAGTTAGGGGATCGAGAGAGGTCTCCCTTTTTTGGAATAGGTTTTATGAGTGCAACTTTCAAATAAGGGATGGTCGAGATAGAAAGATAAAGACGAAATAGTTTTCATAGGCGAGGTGCAAATTCAGTAGCACAAATTTTGAGAAGCACAGGAGGGATATCATTAGTACTGTACGCTTTCATAATGTTAAACTTATTGAGAACAAAAATGACATCTTTAGAAGAGATTACTTTATTAGGCATTAGTGAGTTTTAGGGCAAGCATTGTAGTAGCAGGTATTGATCCGGAATCGTCTCAGGTGAAATTAGAGGCAAAAGTTTGAGAGAAGGGTTCAGCTTTAGCAGAATGCAAAACAATTGTGGTGTCAGAAGATACAAGAAAAGGGATAGAGAAAGAAGGAAATTTGGTGTTAAGGTTTTTTTTCCTTTTTTTGGAAATGACAGAAAGAACGTGAGGAAAAGTAAACACCAAGATTATTGCATTTACGACTGAGAAATTAGTTTCTAATGTTACGAAGAATAAATTTTTCCCGATTCCGGGATGAAATATAAGTTGTTTGGGTCTTCGGAGTTTGAATATGACGGTAGTCCATGAAGGCAGCATCCCTGCAACAAATAGAATGGGAACAAGTACATTTACACCAAGGTTTATTAGGTTTATTTAAATTTAAAGTTTATGGAATGTACGCCTCCATTCAGAAGATAATCACTTTAGTTATACGCGCTCTGCACATTTCTAGAGATCCATCCCACAGAAACAGAAATCATTTCATGGGAAATCAGAAGAGTTAGGTTAGACCAGTTACCAGCACCGAAATGTCAGAAACATCTATTAGCCGAAGGAGGGGACCGTTCTTGGAGAGGATTTGAGGGGACAAGACAAGATTTAGAGATAAGAACGTGATCGGATTATCCCAAGGGAAGAAAGAGTTTAACAGTATAAGGAGAAGGATAAGAGGTTAATTAAAAAAAGATAAATATGTTGGGCTAGAGATATTGGAAGTGGGTTGAACCAGTTTCTCAAGATTGTTCTCAATAGAAAAGTATTATCCGCTTCATGAATGTTGAAATAACTAAAAATGATGATTTAAGAGAATAGAGAAGAAAAAAATTTGCTCTTTTTTTGAAGTTTAAATAGTCTAAATAATTCTTATAGTCTGTAGAATTAGGTGATAAATAGGGAAAACAAACAAATTTAGTTGTAGAATTGCAAGAGCACTTAAGCAATAATATTGAGAATTAAAAAGATTATAAATTTGAGACAAGAGAAGAACCACCTTTGCGTGAAAATTGAGGATTTTAACAGAAAAAGGTTTTGCTGTCAGCGACTTCACGCACCTGAGTTTCAATTAAGAGCAATATATGAGGTGTAGAAAAAGAGAGAAATCTTTGTTTCTCTATTTTTTCAATTTGAAAAAGTAATGAACGAGAAAACTCGTATTTTTGAGGAACGTGTTAAGAGATGGGACTGGTTAGTGGGACCATTGACACTCCAATATAAGAAGACGGAATTCTAAAGACCCCCAGAGAAGATGAAACGAGAAATGTAACGAATCCAAATGGCAAAGGAGTGAAATGGAATTGTCTAGTCAATCCTTTCAGTCAGAGGGTTATGCAAAGGGGAGGATACTTATATTGCTTGGGGTGGTGCTGCGTTCTTACGCTGTATTATACATACATATATATAAATATATATAATATATATATTATATATATATATATATATATATATATATATATAATAATATAATATATAATATATATATATAATATATATATATATATATTATAGATATATATAATATACTAAAAAATGACAAGTAAAATCTTTGAATGAAAAAGAAAATCTTCAAAAGCATGTTATAAAACCACTAAAATTTTTATTTAGAAAGTAAGTTTTAAAATAAGAAAAATTATTATTCCTCTTTGTAAAAATCCAATTAAATAGGTATTTAGTTACTGTATATATATATATATATATATATATATATATTATATATATATATATATATATATATATATATATATATAATATATATATATATATATAT
>SEYY01002947.1:20000-27500 GCA_009176605.1 Armadillidium nasatum | reverse complement strand
ATATATATATATATATATATATATTATATTATATTTGTTTATTAAAACTCCACAGGAAAATTAAAACACAAATTTTTAAAACAGAACGAGGCTTTCGAAGGAATTTGACATTAAAAATAAATTTATTTTAAGTGTTCCTATCGATACTGAAAGTTTAAAGAAGTTTATACCAGAGGAATTTTTAATTGCTTCAAAGGTCCCAACCAAAATAAAGAATTTCTTTCACAAGCAAAAAATTTTTAAACCAATAGATGATAAGAACTCAGGTATGTATCGTATCACTTGTAGAGATTGTGAGAGTGTTTACATTGGAGAAACATCGGATTTCGTAGGAAGAAAATACCAGCACAATTATACACTTTGTATTGGAGATGAGAACTCTGCCTTGCATAAACATCGAGTTTTGAAGAATCATAAAATTGGAATGGATGATATGAAATTGATAGTGAACGAGGACAATGTTAATAAAAGACAATTTGTTGAATTCTTTTTTATTAAAAATTTTAACAATTTTAATGTTCATGGTAATAATAATTTTTTACTTGATGATTTTACTAATAATATCGTTAAAAAATTTTCAAAATTTTCAATCTTTGTCAAAAATCTTAAAAACTTCATTTAATTAACCAACCAACTTTTAGAATAATTTGTATTCTCACCTTTTTATTTTTTCAAAAATCTTAAAAACTTCATTTAATTTACCAACCAACTTTTAAAATAATTTGTATTCTCACCTTTTTTTTTTTTAGTATTAAACTTGAGCCTGAAAGAGGAAGGACGGTTGTTCCTTCGAAAGCCTAGCTCTGTTTTAAAAATTTGTGTTTTAATTTTCCTGTGGGGTTTTAGATGTAAAAAACAAATACATGGTTATATCTATATATATATATATATATATATATATATATATATATATATATATATATATATATATATATATATATATATATATATATATATATATATATATATATATATATATATATATATATATATATATATATATATATATATATATATATATATATATATATATATATATATATATATATATATATATATATATATATATATATATATATATATATATATATATATATATATATATATATATATATATATATATATATATATATATATATATATATATATATATATATATATATATATATATATATATATATATATATATATATATATATATATATATATATATATATATATATATATATATATATATATATATATATATATATATATATATATATATATATATAATATATATATATATATATATATATATATATATATATATATATATATATATATATATATATATATATATATATATATATATATATATATATATATATATATAATCAGAAAGGTTAAAGCCAACAAAGGAACGAAGCTATCTACTATTTATATATTATATATATATATATATATATATATATATATATATATATATATATATATATATATATATATATATATATATATATATATATATATATATATATATATATATATATATATATATATATATATATATATATATATATATATATATATATATATATATATATATATATATATATATATATATATATCTCTTTCTGGCATTTCGCAAAAAATGTCAACTCTAACTTTGCTTCTTCCTCTTTCCCTCCTCTAGTCTCTTCTGATGGCACAACTGCTGTTTTACCTTCTACTAAAGCTGAACTCTTCGCTCAAACTTTTGCCTCTAACTCTACCTTGGACGATTCCGGAGCTATTCCTCCTCCTACAACCCCCTCCAACTCATTTATGTCTAATATTGTAATTTCTTCTAAAGATGTCATTTCTGCTCTCTCTGAGCTTAACACTAAGAAGGCGTATGGTCCTGATGGTATTCCTCCTGCGGTTCTCAAAACTTGTGCTTCTGAGCTTGCACCCTGCCTTGGTAAACTATTTCGTCTTTGCCTTTCTACTTCGATCTTCCCTTCTTGTTGGAAACGTGCGCTCATTCAACCTGTACCGAAGAGGGGGGACCCTTCTCAACCCTCTAACTATCATCTAATTTCTTTAACCTCCGTTCTTTCTAAAGTTTTTGAATCTATCCTTAACAGGAAGATTTGGAAACATCTCAATTCTTCCAATATTATCTCTGATCGCCAGTATGGCTTTCGTAAAGGACGCTCTACTGGTGATCTTCTTTCCCTACTTTCTGACTCTTGGTCCTCCGCTCTTCGGGGTTTCGGTGAATCTTTCGCTGTGGCGATAGACATATCGAAAGCTTTCAATAGAGTCTGTCACAAAGCTTTGATTTTCAAACTTCCCTCTTTCGGAATCTATCCTTCTCTCTGTGACCTCCTATCTAATTTCCTTTCTGGTCGTTCTATAGCAGCTGTTGTAGACGGCCACCGTTCCTCCTATAAATCTATAAATAGTGGTGTTCCTCAAGGATCTGTCCTTTCTCCAACTCTTTTTCTAATTTTCATCAATGATCTTCTCTCTATTACTTCGTTTCCTATACACTCCTATGCCGATGACTCCACCCTTCATTATTCCTTTCAATTTGAAAGACGTCCCTCCCAACAGCAGTTATTAGACGCAAGAAGGACTGCCTTGGAGCAACTGACCTCTGATCTTATCTTGTCATTTCAAATTGGGGCAGAGAAAACATGATCGTTTTCAATGCCTCAAAAACTCAATTCCTCCATCTTTCTACTCGACACAATCTTCCACACAACTATGACATCTTCTTCGAAAACACTCAACTCAAACCTTCATCTGTTCTCAATATTCTCGGTGTTTCTTTTTCTCGTGATCTTTCTTGGAAAGATCACATTATCTCTCTCTCTAAACAAGCTTCTAAGAGGTTAGGTGTTCTGTGGCGCCTTCGTAGTTTTTTTACGCCACCCCAGTTGCTTGCTCTGTATAGGGGTGTTGTTCGCCCCTGTATGGAGTACGCCTCGCATATCTGGGGTGGGTTCCACACATACAGCTCATCTTGAAAAGGTGGAGTCTAGGGCTTTTCGTCTTATCAACTCTCCTGCTCTTACTAACTCTCTCCAATCTCTTTCTTCCCGTCGAATTGTTGCGTCACTCTCTCTATACTATCGCTATTACAACGGACATTGCTCTTCTGAACTCTCACGTCGCATACCTCCTCCACTGAGAAGGGCTCGTGTGACACGTCTTTCTACACAGTCTCATCCTTTCTCTGTCCAACTCTCCGACCCCAGACTTAACCGCTATGCTCAATCTTACATGTACTCTACTGGTAAAGTCTGGAACACGCTCCCTTTATCTGTTTTCCCAACTTCCTTTGACTTGCACACTTTTAAACGCCGTGTATCGGGTCACGTCGGCCATTAGCGACCCCGAATCCGATTGCTTCCCAACTCCGGTGGATATTGGTAGGCCTCGGGCCTTTGCCCACCGGAGGAGACATAAAAAATATATATATATATATATATATATATATATATATATATATATATATATATATATATATATATATATATATATATATATATATATATATATATATATATATATATATATATATATATATATATATATATATATATATATATATATATATATATATATATATATATATATATATATATATATATATATATATTATATATATATATATATATATATATATATATTATATATATATTGGACTTAGGTTAATTGAACCAAAACGATTAATATCCTTATTATATTTTATTAAAATGGCTCAGAATTGAATTGAAATGGTAAATGAGGCAACAATGCCTTCAAGCAAAATAATGGGTTGTAATCCAAATAAAGCACAATATATATTTAAAACAGGATTGCGCACTTCTATGATCTTCAATGTTAATTAGTTGTGATCGTTAATTTCGGTTTTTAATTAGATGTTTGTTGGACTCGCCTGGGAATTTACAAGAAGCGATTCTCTACCCGGCTCTGTTGGCCGCCCAACTGATCCTCATTTCTTCCCGCTCTTTTGAAAGCATTTTATTTCAGGAGAGGGTCTTGCTTCCCATTGGTCGGTTTAACTTACTGCCGTTTATGGCATCATTATTTCAACTATAGTAATTGTTATCTTATTTCAATGCCTTAACTAAATTTAACTTACAAGTAGCCTCCTTAAGGGTTATAACAAGCTTTAGTTCCATGATGAATAACCTACAAAACAGCACCCAATTATAATTAATTAAGCAAGAGAATGCCGACTTAAATACAGATTCTGTTTGGCACAAGGAGGGGGTAAGGAGTTGTCCGTATATATATATATATATATATATATATATATATATATATATATTATATATATATATATATATTATATTATATATATTATATATATATATATATATATATATATATATATATATATATATATATATATATATATATATATATATATATATATATATATATATATATATATATATATATATATATATATATATATATATATATATATATATATATATATATATATATATATATATATATATATATATATATATATATATATATATATATATATACTCCCATAATGTGCTTACTGTATACCTTCATTTAATAAATAAAAGGTACTGTACATTTAAGATTCTGCTGAACCTTAAATACTCTTTCATCTTTTATATAGATTCTAAGAAATCAAAAAATTTCTTTTCTCGCTCATTACATGTAAATGTAATTTCGTTCATGCCTTTTCCCATAAGAGATTTTATTCTTCTATTTTTAAGTGAAAGTCATTTTTTTTTTATTTTTTTTTTATTTATTTATTTATATATATATTATATTTATATATATATATATATATATATATATATATATATTATATATATATATATATATATATATATATATATATATTATATATTTATATATATATATATATATATATATATATATATATATTTATATATTTATATATTTATATATATATGAAATAAAAAAAGAACTTTCGCTAAGCTTTGTGTAATAAAACCAAACGGTGTTGTGCCTACTGAAATGTATAGAAACATGTGCCTAACCGTTCAATACATCAATAATGTGGTCAACATAATCCCCCGGAGTATGTTAACCATATTGTTGATGCGTGTGTTTATTGGGGGAGGGGAGATTTTCTCCGAGATAGACCGGGAAATGGAGATCTTTTTAATTACACTAAAATGGAAGGGAAGGATTCCCAAAACCAAGGATGTTTTGGAGCAAACAAACCAACTGATTTAACAGTGGAAAAAGGAAAAAAAATATTGTTAAACTTGCTAGGAAATTTATAGGCCTGGTACCGGTCCTACTTCATTGCGGGAGAGAGGTTGTGTGAGGATGGAAAGCACTCGATCTCTCCAACCACAAACCGAGGCTCTATTGAACTCATTTTGAGTACACAAGAAGCGATATTTGGATCGCCTAAAATGAACCCCAGCGTACCTCAAAAACACCATGGACTCAGAAATTACTCCTATAACCCGTAAAAGGAAGAAAAAGCAGAATGGTCCATGGAGGAGAAAATGAAAATTTATTGGTGTTCTACTTATGCTAGAAATAGACAATTACTCCTAAAACAAGGACATGGATTAGAATGAGAGAAATGCTCCTGAAAAAGAAGATTAATGAATAGAGTCAAGATTGAAAACACCTTGGACACCAGATTTCACAGCATAGCAACTAATGTTAGAATGAAGAAAAGTCAAATAACAGAATCACAAATTAAACGAATCCAAAATAAGGTTGATGAATTTGTGGAGTTCACAGTAGCTCAGTAGGTAAAGTCAGTATTTCTCTGGTTTAGGGGAACTAGGTTCGCCCCTCGTTCTTACGTGTGTACTGCAAAATATACAAATCGAGGCTCAAACCTCCGATCCAGTTACCTGAACGGACATAAAAAATTGTCATTTGTAGAAGATTTTCTGTAGTTAATTAATTAATTACAATTTACGGCATGGTGTATTATTACGCTAATCTCAATACTCACATATCGCTTAAAAACATAGCCAACACTTACAACTTTCCACGCTATTTCAACACATATAAAATCACATTCTCTCTAAATTGCTCTTACACAGAAGGTCGCCTATCAAGGATTTGAAACCACGCCTACCGGTGGAAAAAATAAACTTGATTGGTCTGTACCGGAGCAGGGTTTCCCTATAGAAAAAAAAAATATAATAATCTGTGTAACTTATCATCTTGGTCAGAAATAACATATAACTCAATTTCCCTGGCTAAGAACCATACTCCTCGAATAGGGCTCTGCTCGTGAGTGATGGCGATAACTTAAATAAAATAAATAAATAAATAAATAAATAAATCACGACAAACATTGTAGAAACATCTACTCACAAGGACGATAATCAAGAAAATGTGAATGGATGGAACCATCCAAAAGAAAGTATGGCTTTTGGAGTGTTACTATTCTGTGGAATGCATCCTGCTCGAGGCAGAAGGAAAGAAAATTTGGAAATATGTAATAAAAAGAAACACTATATGCATATGATTATATGGTATTCATATTTCATAGCAAGTGCATAGATACTGAAAGGAAAAATAAGATAAAACTAGAACAGTGCATTCTAAACTACACCAAATAAAGAAAGCAAAAGGAATACGTAATGAAAAGCAAGTTTACAAACATAGGAGGAGCTTAGTAATATTAAAGAAAAAAGCAGCTGAAAGTTTTAAAAAAAATGTAACTTTAGAAGTGGCTTAAAAAAATAAAAGAAATGAAAAAAATACATAAAAAGAAAAAGGAAAAAAACCTGGACAAACTGCAGAAGAAACCCGAGGAAGAAAATCGAAAAACCAATGAAGAACTTCTAATACAAGATATATATGGTGAAATAATAATGGATGATACTTTAAACAATTTAATAAAAAATTAAAATTGTTATAAAAAATTATTAAAAAAATATGATTTCAAACCAACCAAAATTTTGTTTTGAGGTTGCTCAATTGTTCCTTTTCTTTTATCAATTCTTTTTGATTCCTTTGAATTTGATTATTAGCCATTTTATTGATGCATATATATATATATATATATATATATATATATATATATATATATATATATATATATATTATTATATTATATATATATATATATATATATATATATATATATATATCCTTTATAATTTACTAATAAAAAACCGTAAATTTTGATTTATTCTTTTTTTACCCTTTATTGAAGCAAACGACGAATATTTGACACTGTTTATTCTTAAGATTTATAAACGTGAGATGTTAAATTAATGCTATTCTTCACAAATTTTTATTTTCTTATTTGATTGAGCTTTCGTGCTTTGTTTACAAGTCACTTCTTCAGAATGGATATTTTTCTTCAGTGTTGCTGGAAGTTAGGATCGTCTGGCAACACCGGGATGTTGAAGTGGCAACCTTGGTAAATTTTTTAAGGGTTTTCTTCAAGCCTATGGATTTATTTAAGTATATATTTATGGTATTGTCTATTGTAGGTTCTCCTTTTATTAGGTTCATGTTATTTGT
>SEYY01002947.1:12500-15000 GCA_009176605.1 Armadillidium nasatum | reverse complement strand
CTCATTTCCTGTATCATTTGGAGTCTCATTCTTTTCTCTCAGATCACCAGGATGTCTTTCGACACTCGAGGTCAACTGGTGACATACTTCTCTATCTTACTGGTCTATGGTCTTCTGCCCTTAGGGACTTCGGGAAGTCTTGTGTGGTCGTGCTTCTCTTATACATGAAAATTATACATGAATAACATTCTCGGTACCTTTTTCTGTTGGTGAATCAACCTCACACTTTTTTACACAGTCTCGTACTTTTCCTTTCCATTCTCTGACATTAGATTTAATCTCTATGCTTAGTCTTAGATGAACTTCGCAAATATGTTCCCACCTTCCTTTTGCAAAAATGCACACTTTCAAATGTCCTGTATCGGTGTATATTGGTTTTCAATTTGACCCGTCAGAGGAATTTTCCAACTTTGGTGGTGATTGATAGGCCTCTGACCTTTGCCCAGCAAAGGATATACACTATATATATATATATATATATATATATATATATATATATATATATATATATATATATATATATATATATATTATATATATATATATATATATATATATATATATATATATATATATATATATATATATATATATATATATATATATATATATATATATATATATATATATATATATATATATATATATATATATATATATATATATATATATATATATATATATATATATATATATATATATATATATATATATATATATATATATATATATATATATATATATATATATATATATATATATATATATATATATATATATATAATATATATATATATATATATATATATATATATATATATATATATATATATATATATATATATATATATATATATATATATATATATATATATATATATATATATATATATATATATATATATATATATATATTATATATATATATATATATATATATATATATATATATATATATATAAAAGATCAGCGAATTCGAAGCATGGATTCGAATTCGGATTCGAAGATTTCTGGATGCGGATTCGGATTCGGATTTGAGAAAAATTAGCTGGATCAGATTCGGATATATATATATATATATATATATATATATATATATATATATATATATATATATATATATATATATATATATATATATATATATATATATATATATATATATATATATATATATATATATATATATATATATATATATATATATATATATATAATATATATATATATATATATATATATATATATATATATATATATATATATATATATATATATATATATATATATATATATATATATATATATATATATATATATATATATATATATATATATATATATATATATATATATATATATATATATATATATATATATATATATATATATATATATATATATATATATATATATATATATATATATATATATATATATATATATATATATATATATATATATATATATATATATATATATATATATATATATATATATATATATATATTTTACAGAACGCCACCGCTCACGGGCAGAGCCCTTTTCAAGGAGGGGGCACACACACATAGAGAAAGCTCACTTAAACACACACACACCTAACGCACAGCCCTCAGGTGGGCGCAGACGGAAGCCTTGAAGAGTGGAAGGTTAAATACAGAAGGAAATATAGATGAAGGTAGAGAGTTCCACAGAATAGAGGTGGCTGGAAAGAAAGAGGTACCACAACGGGCTAGCCTGGGATTTTCTACGACCACACAAAATTGGTGAGAAAGCAGGGCACCCCTTGTGCAACGAGGACGACGCAATGGTGGAGGAATGCGAGAGGCCAATTCCCTCGAGCACCTGCCATTGTAGTACCTGTAGAAAAGAGATAGCGCGCCAACGTCACGTCGCAGAGACAGAGGGTCAAGAGAGTTTGAAAGTAGGGGACAGTTAATTAATCTTTTAGCTTTTGACTCAACCCTATCCAGAAGAGAGGAGGAGCCGGAGCCCCCCCAAATGTGAGAACAGTACTCCATACAAGGACGAATAAGACCCTTATATAATTGGAGTAACTGTTCAGAAGAGAAAAAATTCTCGCAATCTGAACAGAACTCCCAGCTTCTTAGAGGCCGCTTTAGCAACCATTGTGATATGTGGTTTCCAAGATAGTTTGTTGTTTATGTTTAGACCAAGAATGTTAATGTTATTTACAGGTGAGACGGGAGAGCCATCGAAGAGGATAGGAAAGTTAGGAGGTGTTTTTGAGAGGGAGATGTGAAGAAGTTGAGTTTTTAAAGAATTGAATTTCACAAGGTTGCTATGACCTCACCGGGAAATCCCATCCAGATCGGCAAGAATAGAATATCGGAAAGTTGAAGACGAGAAGCAACTCTAGAAGCAAAAGAGGGAGCAGATTTGAAATGAGTAGAAGAATGCAGAGTTGAATCATCAGCATAAGAGTGAACAGAGTTAGAAGTGCAGTGGAGAAGATCGTTAATGAAAAGTAAGAATAAGG
>SEYY01002946.1:10000-11809 GCA_009176605.1 Armadillidium nasatum | reverse complement strand
TAATAATAATAATAATAATAATAATAATAATAATAATAATAACCGGAAAGAATGAGAAAATGCAAAATTTTTTCCATTTGAGCTTCCATTGAGAGAAATATGGCAGAGGAATTCCAACGTTGGCAAAGTGTTGGGAAAAAACGACCAACATCACTGACGTTCTGTAATTTAAATAAATTAAAAAATTAAATAATTAAATTTCCTGCTTATTAGTATCGGAAAGGATGCATGGTTCGTCTCTCTCTTGTCATTCAAAATATAAACTGGAAATGTAATGTATATTGAAGAAAAATAATAAAAATGGGTCGGAAAAATCAAATTCGCTAAATTAAAATGCACTTAAAGGTAATAAAAATAGATTTCGAACATCATAAAGCTTTGGTTTTCGTGGAAGAAATTGGGCGGAGGAAGATAATCGGAAATCTATCGATACTAATCTAACAAACTAGTTCTACTTAATCTAATCTTGCCTTAAAGGGTAAATGTACTCTAACGGCCAGCAAATAGGTATAACCTAAATTAAAAATAAGAAAATAAATAAAAAGTTACTAAAATGTACTTTTTCAAATATCTAGCAACAACGCTTTGAAATATCGACATGCTAATATCGATAATTATTGCGATGTCGTTCTTTGCCTATATTGCTTTAAGGAGTAGGCACGTTCGGTGTAGTCGGCATAATTACTTCATTTTTTAATAGGATTTTTAGTACTTTAATTATTTTTAAATTTATTGAATTTGATTCTCGGACCCAATTTTTATGGATTTTCTTCAATATACAATATGTTTCCGGTTTATATTCTGAATAACTACTAAATACCAGGTGAGAGACGAACTATGCATAATTACCTTAGTATCTTACTATCTTTTAATGAAACAGTTGGCAACTCAGAAAATTGACAACTCACAACATAGAAATACCCCATTGTCCTGCCGCTTTGTCGGCAGCTGCTTTGAAGAGTGAAAGACCCACTAGAGTAATCGTTGGGACGATTGTCAAGGGCGAGATCCAATTCAATAAAAAACCAACCGCTCCTATTGATAAAATGCAGTCATTAACTTTGGTCACATTTTTAGAAGGCTAAAAAATTTCTAAAAAACTCTTTAGAAAATCTATAAAACTTTTATAATGTAAAATAATAATTTTTATTTTTAAAGTATTTTGAAACAAGGTTTGAAAATAGTTCGTCTTTACAAATGCAAACTATCGAATGTGAAAATCTTGTTTTTCAATTCCGCCCTCTAGTGGTTTCTTCAGAAATGATGGGAATGGTGGCAATGTCTTGAACCTGAAATCCCTTTACAAACTAAAGAATTAGCAATTTCACTGTATCGAAAACGTATAGTTTGTTATTTTTGCTAGTGATTTTTAATTAATTAAAATTAAATATTTAAAAAAAAAAATCTATCAATCTGCAAACATTCATAAAAGCACCTATGAGAGTAATAAAGTAAACATTTTTGTATGGGCTGATTTGATAATGAGCATTTTAGGTGTTTTTAAGGTTTCTTGATGAGTAATAATTTTCCCATTCGATAGTTTACCAACGGTATCAGCTTTTAATTTTAATGTTTTAAAAATCACAATCATCTGTTTAAATATCTTAAATTTTTACAACCTTTTCATTTTTTTAAAATGTTCAACCATTCTCGAAGACTTCATTTGAAAACATTATTTCACACTTTAAGCACAATGACATTACTCATTAATAGATACATGTTACATTTTGATCATATTTATCAAAATATTACGATTGTTATAACTCAGTGATTTTTTATTACATTATAAAAAATGAGTTAATTTTTTTT
>SEYY01002945.1:7500-27500 GCA_009176605.1 Armadillidium nasatum | reverse complement strand
TGCATTTGCGTGCAATCTTGCATTCTCAGGGACCTTCCTGACATTTCCTTTGCCGGTTCACGGACCCACGCGGACCTCCCCGGACCCCAGATTCAAACCAATTTCAGCCGGACTGAACCGCAAAGAAAATTGTCAGGAAAAAAAGTGAGGTGAACGCAGCGATTTTTCAAACTCAGGCAACTTCCTGATACCATTTTTGGGGGTTCATGGGGCAACGCGGGGCCCCTTTCCCAGACTTGAGGCCAATTTGAATGGGTTGAACCCCCCAAAATAGTGTCAGGAAGAGCGTGAGTTCAATTTGAGCGGAGTGATTTGCGTTGCAAATCAAGTATAGGGCGCACTATCAAAGAGGATTCGTTTTTTAAACCGGTAACCGGTTCGAAAAGAAACCCGAACGGTCTTTTCTGCATTTGCGTGCAATCCTGCATTCTCAGAGACTTTCCTGACTTTTCCTTTGCCGGTTCACAGACCCACGCGGACCCCCGGAGCCCAGATTTGAACCAATTTCAGCCGGACTGAACTCCAAAGAAAATGGTCAGGAAAAAAAGGAGGTGAACGCAGCGATTTTGCAAACTCAGGCAACTTCCTGATAGCATTTTTGGGGGTTCACGGGGCCCCGCGGGGCCCCTTCCCCAGACTTGAGGCCAATTTGAATGGGTTGAACCCCCAAAATGGTGTCAGGAAAGAGCGTGAGGTCAATCTGAGAGGAATGATTTGCATTGCAAATGAAAATTCCGTTCGGGTTTCTTTTCAAACCAGTTATCCGGTTTAAAAAATGAATCCCCTTTGATAATGCGCCCTTATACTACTATATATATATATATATATAGTATATATATATATACTTTCAAGTTTAATCATCCAGACGTTTATCTTTTTAGAGTTTTGTTCGAAAAGATTTTTTTATTGTCCTTTTTCAAAGAAATCTTCCATATACGTATATTAATGTTTTCGGCTTTGACTTAATGTCTTTAAAAAAAAAATATTATAATTGGAAGAAAAGTAGTTTTATTATTATTATTAGTCGGCAGTCGCCTAACTTAATCTGACTCAACCTTAGCTAGTGGTGGTGAAATATGTTTGAAAATCAAAATATAGATGTAATATATAAGATAACGAAAATTAATTGATACAAATGACAGAAAATTTGTCCTGAAATTGTTATGAGAAAGTCAATGGACAAAAGTCTGGAAGATGATATATATATATATATATATATATATATATATATATATATATATATATATATATATATATATATATATATATATATATATATATATATATATATATATATATATATATATATATAGTAGGACCCTACTTTTGAAGGCAGGCACAGTGCCAGTGTTAGTGTGAAATGAAGGGAAACAAGGGGAGTGCCAGTGCCAAGTAAGGTGAAATGAAGGGGAAATTGGCTCCAGACGCTCTTTCGTGAGGTATTTTTAATCCGATTACTCGGATAATCCGATAATTAATCCGGATAATCTCCTAATTAATTATGTTAATCCCTTAAACCACCCCCCTTTTTGGCATTTAATCCCTTTAGCCCTGCCTCTTTTTCCTTTCTTTCCTACAGTCAATGCCTCCAGGCACGTGCCAACCCTTATTTGGTACTCATGACACTCATGTGCTAGTGCGAGAGCCTAACTCATGCTCTTTGAGTGCTTTTTCTAGTTTTTTGCTACCATTTTATAGCATTTTCTAGCACTTTCTAGCATTTTCTAGTATGTAGCATCCATGCTAGGCTATGCCCTCCTCGGTATGAGGAAAGTGCCAGTGTCGGGGACAGCTGGCACTGAGGGTTGAGAGGAGTGCCAGTGTGAGTGAAGCTGACACTGAGGATAAGGCATCATCCGGCAGCACATCCGACAACATCCGGCTACATCCGAAGTCTCATTGGCTACATCCGCGGTCCAATCAGGAAGCTGGCACTCTCAGTGATGACGTTACCTGCGCATGCGCATACACACGCACCTTACCCGTGACGTCATGACCAGGGCTGTCATGAGACTATGACGTCATCCGACTGCTATTTTTATATTTTTTTGGGGGGGGAGGAGTTGGGGGATTACATGGTTTTTATTTCCGTAGATTTTCTCTTGACCACGTCAATTCTCTCCATAATTTTGATCACGTGATTTCTGCCATCTTGGATTTATATCAAACATTTTGAATTTTCCGAACACGTGGTTTTCATTTCCGTAGATTTTCATCAGTTATTTTGAATTTGATTTCGTTCACCATTTTTTTATTGATCACGTGGTTTCCACAGGGCGCATGCGTTTACGCACCCACACAAGCACACATTGTTTTCCTTATGATGTCTTCAATATCACGTGACTTTGAATCCGAAGGAGTTTAAAAAATTTGTAATCTGACTGATTCTGAGGTCCATAGCTGAGGGTGGATACCCTTCGCGGGCGCGAGCGTAGGCGGCACGGCTGATGCGAAATAACGCGGGGGCCCGACCGCATGTCGTGCTTTCAGGCGAACGCCCAGAATAACACAACGCTGCTCGCGAACACCTGCATAAACATTCATGACGTGATCTTCGCGTGACATTTTATTTTTGAGACAATTTATTTTTAGAGGATTATTAAATACATTCAATGCGAATGTAAATATTATGACGTTATGACCATAAATTCTTGTGACTTCATATCTTTTCTTTATTTATTAACATTCAAGTCCAGACTTGATACTTTTTATTTAACTTAATCATCTCTGTATTTTTTCTTTTTCTTTTTTCTTTTCTTTCTTTTTTATTATTATTATTATTTTTATTTTTAAAAATTTAAATGAATATTTTATATCTTCACGTAGTAAAACACTTAAACATGAAAGGGTGATTAATGCACATACACATGTTCATTTTCGTGTATACGTACAAACATCTACGTTCAGCGTAAGTAAAACATGAAATATCAAGAATTCAAAATGGGAAAGTAAACACATGTCTTTTATTCTATTTCATTTATTACATAATTATTAACAATGTAATCATTCACATACAAATTTTTTATATTAAATATATTTTTAATCTTATTTAAAAATACATTTAAAAAAAAGCATTTTATAAAATAAATAACAAATATAATTCGCATTAGCTAGAGTTAGACAGTTTTACAGGAAAACACAATGTCTTTACATGATGAAAATTATACCTTATTTTAAAAACAACAAACATCTTCACCATCAGGAAAAGGTATTGAAACTGGAATATTTTTTGTAATAATTTTTTATAATCTCTAATATGGATTTTAATAAATTTCTTTTTTCACTCTTAGTTAATTTATAATGTTACATTGCGAATTTTAGTAAGAACTTTATGATAATATACTTTTGTTATTTTCTTCTTAAAACGTACCACATTAATCACAAAGGTTTTTTTTTATTATTTTTATTTTTATTTATTTATTTTTATTTTTTACTATTAGATGAGGATTTCTCAATAAGACCTTGTAGAATTGGAGACCCCCATATTCTCCAGTAACACTATTTCAAAGTTCGTGGATTCTCTATCCTCTATCAAAGACGCCGTAAGCTGTATACGATGATTAAATTCTTTATCAGCGTCCCATAAAACAAATAATTTTCCTCTGACAGTACGAGTCGTAACAGAGATTTCATCTGTAGATTTCTCTCGCATTTATAATTATCGAATAAAAATTACTAATTTACGGATAAAATTAGAAATCCCCATGTTGGTGTTGTTATGAAGTATGCGTAGTACAGACAACGAGAGAAATAAATATTTAAGTTCTGTGTATGCGTCCACACTCTACAGTGTTTTAATAATTTATGGTTCTATTTGTAATCGCTGACTTCTGTAGTTTCAAGATTATGTTCCGATATGTTTTTGCATGACTCCCAGTAAAACAGATCATGATGCGTAATATATTTTTTTCAAATTTTCATTTCCGACTATTGTGACAAGTAAATAGATCTCGGTTTGAAACAGTAAAGTTACAGTAATCTTCGTCATTAACATAAATAGTTTCTTTCCATTGTTTTTTGAAATGAAAAGTAAACTTTTCTATGTTTAATGAACTAATGATTTGATTAAAAACTTTTAAACTTATAATATTGTTGATATAAAACACTATGAGCAGTATTGAAATATTCTGCAAACATACTCCTTTCTTTTTAATTTTCTTTCAATTAGTTTTTGAATATGTGATAGATATTTTAATTGTGCATCTTTTGTAAGCCAAAATCCTTGAGAAGTAGGTACATATATATCTTTTAATCTGCACTAAATTCTTATACCTACAGCATTCTCATAACAGCACTTAGAAAATGTCATTGTGAGTCTCTTATTATCGGTTTCTTTTCCACCTCTAATGATTTTCCCCATTGATTTAATACACTATAAGATTTAAATTTATCACTAACCCAACCAGTAATATGCTTGCATATTTCAATTAATTCTTCAGGACTCATATATATTCGTGAACTCTCTGATTGATCTAAGTAAGATCCACATGTAAAATATTCATGACCATCTGACTTTCTTTTATATAGTAAAGAAACTTCATTTTTTTTGGAATTTTAATTTCCCATGTTACAATATCTTCTAATGATTGTATAACGACGAAGACGTAACATGTTCGTTTTAAGATGTATATTAACTAAATAATAAGGATATACTCCATGTGGAATCTAATGCTGAACTGAATGATGATTGATTCATGTTAACCATTAGAAAACGTTTGCGATTCTGGCATCACGAAGGAACTGAAAACTGTTTGATTCGTATTAACCAATAAGAAATGTTCGTGATTCTGACGTCATGTATGAACTAAAAGCGGATTGGTTTGTGTTAACCAATTAGATACGGTAAAAGTTATGACGTCATTGTGGATTTGAAAACTAATTGGAAGATAAGCGTATCGAGATATTTATTCAGTCATAAAACATCGGGGTTGATTCTGTTCTAACATGAAATTACCTTAATATTTTATTACAAAAGAAGGATTAGGGAAATGAAGGGTGATTAAGGAGTGAAGAAAAATAACCACGGCTTATCTGAGTCTCTTTTCAGGGGATTATGACATTGCGGTTAGGCAGTTTGTGATCGTATTAACAGATAAGAGCTCAGTTATATTTATCTTTATATTTCATCACAATAGAAGGATTAAGGAAAGTGGGTGATTAAGGAGAGAAGGAAAATAAACACGAGTACCTGGGGTCTCTTTTCAAGTGATTAGGATATCAAGAATAAACATTTTGGGTTCGTATTTACAGATAAGAGATTTATTTACCTTAATATTTCATCACGATAAAATGATTAGGGGGAAGTGGGAGGGTGAATGCTGGGGGGAAGAGGAAACCGTATAAAAGTAACGAATCTCTGAGTCTCGGAATTAGATACTGCTGCTACCTTTTACTTTCAAGATGGATTCTCCCCGCATCTTCAAGTGTATTAGAGTTCCTGACTTCTGAATTGGAAAATCAAACATGAAAACATAAAGTTCGCTTTTCAGAGAAGAATAAACGGTGAGCATTATTTTAGTTGTTCCAATTAAAAATAGGTTGCTGTTTATCTCGAGTAATCAGATGAGAGAAATTTTTGAGACACTTCATTTCAGGAGTTATGAACAAGATTTCCAATCACTTGAAGATAAAATTTCTGGAGATGAAATCTGTTCATATTTAAAACTTATTCTAGATGAAAAACGTATTGCCTTAAGTTATACATCAAACTCCGAAACTCAAATTCTAGATGTAAAGCTAAGAATCCATTGCAAAGAAGCAGATGAATACCTTTTCACCAATTAAGGATTTATTATAAGAGGAGTAGCACAAGTTGGCGGTTTTCTGAAATTACGTGAAGAATTTGAAGCAAAAATAGAAAAAGCAGTTAAATTTGAAGAATATATAGAAAAATCATATGCAATAATCTATGCAATGTATATAGATTTGAAAAATAAAGATTCTAACTTTGCAAGTATTGAGGTAATGGAGAAGGCTGACAGACTCGATTTCGGTGTACGATGGAGCAACGAGGTACTGAAACTGCAAATTTAAGAACCCGTATATATATATATATATATATATATATATATATATATATATATATATATATATATATATATATATATATATATATATATATATATATATATAATATATATATATATATATATATATATATATATATATATATATATATATATATATATATATATATATATATATATATTATATATATATATATATATATAATATATATATATATATATATATATATATATATATATATATAATATTATAAAATTGTTAAAATTAAAATTAATAAAATTTATTATTTATATATTTAAAAATATTATTATAAATTCATTGTTAAAATATAAAGTTTAAAATATAATATCATTACAAAATAACATCGTTTAAAATTTGGCAATAAAAATTAACCCACGTGACTCTCGTGATCGTGCGCAGTTAAAATATTAAAATGTTAGAGAACGCGAGTTCGTTCTTTTCTTTCAGTTTATGTTAAAAGTACAGTCATTAAAGTCTACTGTTGTTAAGTTGCTGTTAAATAAAGTTATTATGTTAAAGTGCTTATGTACTTATGTTGAAATTATGAAGTTATTAAAACTGTTATGTGCAGTATTCATGGTTTATATGTTAAATTACTGTTGTCATAGTTATTCAAAGTGATAAACTTTAAGAAACTAAAGCCGGTTAGAAGTAACATTACTAGCTGGTGAATTCTACTAATAGTTAATTATAACTATTACTAAGAGTGTAAATGCTACAAGATAAGTTTATATTTAAGACTATTTTTATAGCTTAAATGATCAATATTTTAAATATTGAAAGTTTTCTTGCTGGCAAGTCATCAAAACCATACATTTTCCTTATGACTATCTTTGGGTATAATGCTGGGTATTCGAGCCTGTGTACTTGGGGTTTTTACCTGGGGTAGGTTGGAGGGGGGATTCAATTAAAGGTAAGAGAATTTTCATTTAAAATGTTGAATTATAAAACTGATGATAAAAGTTCGTTTAGAACTTTTATTATTATTTCAATATTTAAAATACGGACTTACTTGTATTGGCAAAATTTTAGCGGTCTAGTTAAAATTAATTTACGCGAGGCTACGTGCGGCTCCGAAATATTGTTGAAATAAATACTATTATTAATATATACTGTGGCCTGGCTACGATATATTTGTCAGCATATATTTTTAAGTTAGTTTTTAAGTTAGTGCTAAGTGATTATTGGCGTAAATATTATTAAGTTAGTTATTAAGTGTTGTTTAATGATTTATTTAACCTGATTAGGTTACAAAGGCCTATTTAGTGTAAAGTTTAAATTTAATTTAAGACGTAGCATTATTATTGCTGGTTTCATTACTATAGCATTAGTAATAAATTTAATGATGGCATCTGAAGAAATGATATAATAGCTGATTGTAAAGAAGCTATAAATAAATATGTTAAGAACTAGGGCTACACATAAAGCAAAGATTACTATGTTAATTAATAAATTAAAAAATCTTGAAAGTGAAAGTAAGTTGAATAAATTTATATTTGATACTAATTATGAAAAATTAATAATGAGATATTTGAAATAAAAATTTTAGATGATAAAATTATTAAATATCATGTCACAACTAGAAATTGATATAAAAGAGCCTGATTTCTTTAATAAAGAATTAGAAAAGTCTTCCAGCTATCATTTTGATCTGTCTGTAGAAATATCTATTTTCGGTAATTATTTGGAACAAAATAAGACACAGGTAAATGATTCTGTTTGTTCTAATGAACAGTTTATTGAAATGATGAGTAAAATTAAAACTAGTAATGATTATAAATTGCCTGTAATTAATTGTGAGCAATTTGATGGTTCTGAACAAAATAAGTTGGTTTTTCATAATTTTTTGACCAAGTTTAACAATGTTATAGGCAATAAAGAAGGCCTAGAGGACTCAGTAAAATTGATGTGTCTCTTTGGATACCTCAAAGGTTATGCTCTAAAAGTTGTAGGCCATTTGTCATTAAATAATGATAATTATAAGGTAGCTTTAGAACTTCTGAAAAAAGAATTTCTAGATAGAAATTCAATTATTAATGAATATATGAACAAATTAAATGATCTAAAAATTGATGAGGGTCATGACTTAGAGTTTACAAATACTAAGTTATTTATTAATGAGGTTAGATCTATAATTTTTGAATTAAAAGTATATGATTTAAATTTTTTAGAGCCTCACTCTGCTGGTAATATATTACTAAGTAACATCATTTTTAAAAAGTTGCCAAGAATGTTTAAATCTGAGTTAATACATAAGTTAGAAAATAACTATCCTTCTCTTGAGCAAATTTTTCAAAATTATAATGATGTAATTAATACTCTTAACATTGTGAGTAAAACTAAAAAAGAAATGCATACAGGTAAGGCCTAACGCTAAAACTCAATTTAAAAAATCTTTTAAATCTAACTCATTACAAAATTTTGCTACAAATGTTGATCATGTTAAAGCATCTAAAAATAATGATGTAAAAAGTGAGCCTAGTAATTTCTAGAATGTATAATGTATGCAAATTGTGTCAACTTAAAAATCATCCATTGTACAAAGTGTGATAAGTATAATACTGTTGCACTTAGAGTTCAACGTGCAAAGGTTTTAAATGCACCAGATGTGCAGGTATTGGTCATTAATTCTGATACTTGTTTTGGTAAAAATAATAAATTAAGGTTTAATTGTTTTAAATGCAAAGAACACTCACATATAACTGCTTTTTGTCCTCAAATTGAGGCAATGAAACTAAAAATGATACAGTAAACAGTCTGTGTATAACTTTTCAACAACAAGCAGATAGAGTTTATTTATTGCCAACTATTTCAATTGATTTAATAAGAGGCAATAAAAAGGTGACTGTAAGAAGTATACTGGATACAGGTAGCCAAAGATCATATGTATCTAAAGATATATTAAGTCATATAATTCCTGATTATAATAATTTAAATGGTATGAAATTGAATGTACAAACATTCATTGGTAAAGAACAAAGAGAGTTTAAACAACTGCTTTTAGGTATTAAGCTTTCAGATATGGATGTTTTTAGTATGCCATTTTTAGTAGATGAAAATTTAAATTTAAATTACACAGTAGATTGTGTTAATGAAGTTCATTCATGAATTTAAAAACCAAGGTATTCCCCTTGCAGACTCTGGTTTTAATATTGAGGGAGATAATAAATTTCATATACAAGCTATATTAGGCACTGACATTTTACAATTTTTTCCTTCTCTAGAATTAGTTTCAATAATGTCAGGAAGTTGCTTTAAAGTTTCTAATAAATATATCCCTTTTGGTAATGTACAAAACTTTTTGCATAGAAAGCAAAATATTGCTTTAAATAATAAAAATGTAAAATCTTCTAAAGAAGATGTAGATGCAAGCATGGTGAATGACACTGTGGTTAATCTTATATTAAATCCCAATAAGAGTTATTTTCATCCTTTTGAAAATATTCTTATAGACTTAGAAGTTGATAACGGTTTTGAGTACTTATTTTCCATTTAATCTGTTGGTATTCCATCTAATGATAATGATGACTTATCTGATTATGATACTGCTATGGTAAGTACGTTTAAAGAAGGGATTTCCTTTAAAGATGGACACTATTGTGTAAAACTTCCCTGGAAGGAAGAATTAATAAAAAGGGTTCCTTCTAACTACGACATTTCATTAAAGGTTTTAAATAGAGTGTATAATAAATTAATTAGTCAAAATTTAGTGACTGCATATGATAAAGTATTTAAGCAACAGCAGGATGATAGGATTATAGAGGAAATTAATGTTCCTGAACATAAAAAACATGAATATGTGTTCATACCACACAGACCTGTTATAAGATATGCAGAACAAATAACTACTAAAATACGACCTGTATTTAATTGTTCATTTAAATTGAGTAAACAATACTCCTTCTATAAATGAAGCCTCATATTCAGGTTTAGATTTAATGAATTCATTATTGAAGTTTATTGTTTGTTTTTAGAACTAATAATTATGTAATATTAAGTGACATTAAACAAGCATTTTTATCAATAAGGTTAAAAGAAGAGTTTGATAAAAATAAATTTTGTTTTTTATGGTATAGAAATGATCAATTGATTACTTTTAGATATAATACTATTACTATTTGGTTATACAGCATCTCCATTTATTCTTCATTACATTATGAAACATCACATTGAAAAATTTCCCGATGACAAGTGTAAAGAGATTTTGTCCTCTAATTTTTTTGTGGATAATTTAATATTTACCGGTAATAACACTGTAGAACTTAGATAAACTTTACCATCAGGCCTATAATTGTATGTATGAAGGTGGCTTTATATTAAGATCTTGGTCCACCAATTGTGAAAGTTTGCGAAAGTGTATGAAAGATGAAAAATTGTTAGTTGAGCATGAAAGTGTGTATGAAAAAGTGCTTGGGTATGAATATAAATTGGAAGATGATACTTTGCATGTGTCGGAAGTAAATTATGGTAATGCCACCACTAAGAGACAAGTACTTTCTGAGACTTCCAAATTGTTTGACCCCCTAGGGTTTACACTACCTTTAAGTATAAGAGGAAAGTTATTGATGAAAAGTATTTGGTCTGCAAATAAAGAATGGGATGAGGAATTACCTGGAGAGCTGATATCTGAATGGGAAAAACTAAAACCAAACTTAATACAATTAAGAAATATATCTTTTCCCAGACAGGCATTAAATGAGGTTCAATCTTATGGTCTAATTATTTTTTGTGATAGTTCTTCTTCATGTTTTGGGTTTGTAGCCTATAGTTCTAGTAATATAAATAATCAATTTTTGTTTGCCAAAGCTAAGGTAACACCTACCAACCCTAAGAAATCTTATAGTATTCCTACTCTGGAGTTGCTTGGTGTGAATTTGGCTCTTAAATGTTTAGTTACTATTCTTGATTCATATCCTAAATTCATATTTGAATACATTAACATAAATGTTGACTCTCAGGTTGTGCTAAACTGGATTCTCACTGCAGAAACTAAGGTTAAAGGTAGGTATGTTAACAATAGATTAAAAGGTGTTTCTTCAATGATAAATGATATTAAGTTAAAATATAATATTAAGTTTTATTTTCATTATGTACATACTGATATGAATCCAGCAGATCTTGTTAACCAGAGGTGTTTCATATAAAAAAATTTTTGGAAAATTTTGATTTATGGTTATATGGACCCACATCTTTAAATAAAGATCTGTATAACTTGCCAAAATATCCATTATTGTCAGTAGTGCCTGAAATTAGTAATTATTTCTCTGCTAATATTAATAATGGGAATAAATTCATTGATTCCAAAGTTTTGAATAATGATATAAATAGCAGTGAAAAAGAAGTCATGAGTCTTAATACTATAAATATAATTTTCAGTCTAATGATAATGAAATTGTAAATATTCGTAAATATTCTAATTTTAACAAAGTTATGAATATTACAAAGTATTTATTTTTTTTTATTTTGGAATATGAAAAAGCAGGTTCCCTATAAAAGGCACTAATGTATTAGGTTAAAAGTGTACAAAGTTCTTGTTATTCTAATGAAATAGAATTTTTAAAATCAGACCCAAAAAGTAATAATATTCCATTGTTGGTTAACAACTTAAATTAATTTTTAGATAGTGATGGAATTTTAAGATCAAAAGGAAGAATATCTAAATGTACTTATTTTAATTATGATGTTCATAATCCAGTCATTTTATCTAGATTTCATTATCACAACCCTATTGATTTTAAGGTCCCATCAAAAGGTTCAGCACTTAGGTGTTGACAGTACTTTAACTCATATAAGGAATCAAGGTTACTGGATTCCCAAGGGTAGAATTGCTGTAAAAAGGTTCTAAATTTGTGCAATTTTTGTAAAAAGATTAATGTTAGAGCTTTTAAATATCCTAAATATACTGACATCCCTAAGCACCATATGAAATTGGTAATACCGTTCAAATTTGTGGGGATAGATTTTCACTGGGCATCTATTCATCAAAAATGAAAACACTAACACTACAGAGAAAATGTTCATTTTAATTTTCACTTGCCTAAACATAAGAGCTATACATTTAGAATTAATTCCAGACATGAGTGTACCAACATTTCTACTTGCATTTCAACGCTTTTGTAATCACTATACCATTCCAGATTACATATACTCAGATAACGCTCGTACATTTAATAAAGGTGCTAATTTTTTAGCTAAAGCATTAGAGTCCAATGAGTTTAAGGAGGAGTTAAATTCTAATAATATTAAACATGTAAAAATACCTTTATTTTCTGCTTGGGCAGGAGCATTTTATGAAAGGCAGATTCGTACACTTAAATCTTGTATGTATAAAGTCATAGGTCGAGCCAAATTAACATATTTCGAAATGCTCACCACCTTATCATTCATAAAAAATGCAATAAATTCTAGACCTCTCACTTATAGGTCAGAGTTCAGTGATGTAGAAATTATAACACCAAATTCTTTTTTAAGGTTAAATTGTAATTCTTCTTTAATTTTAAGAGGTGAATCAGAAGATGTATGGAAAGAGACTAAACAAAAAACATTGGAACAAACTCTTGATACTCAAGAGGAAATGTTCAACAAATTTAAACAACTTTGGTACAAAGAGTATTTATTGAGCTTAAGGGAATCTATGAGTAAAATTTATGAACTATCTTGGGACAATGTAATTAAGGTAAATGATATTATATTAATCAAATTTGAAATAAAACCACGTCCATTCTGGATGACTGGTAAAGTTTTAGAGTTGATAATAGGTCATGATAATAAAATAAGATCAGTGAAGGTAAAACAAAATAATGGTCAAATAGCTCATCATTCTATAAATAATCTGTATCCATTGGAAATGTCTTTGTCTCATGAAAAGACATCTCCTCAAGATTTAACTTTAAATAAAGCTGTTCCTATAAATGATAAAGACAGATCAGAATTGATGATTGGTGGTCCAAGTAGACCAAAAAGACAGGCTGCAGAAAAATGTGACAAATTAATAAAATCAAAAATAAATTTAATGTAGAATTTGCAGCTCCTCTGCAACCCTGTTTGGGGAGAATGATAAAATTGTTAATATATTAATGGTAAAAATTAATAAATTTATTTATTTATATATTTAAAATCATTATTATAAAATTCATTGTTAAAAATAAAAGTTAAAATATAATATCATTACAAAATAACATCGGTTTAAAATTTCGGCAATAAAAATTTACCCACGTGACTCACGTGATCGTGCGCAGTTAAAATATTAAAATGTTAGAGAACGCGAGTTCGTTCTTTCCTTTCAGTTTATGTTAAAAGTACAGTCATTAAAGTCTACTGTTGTTAAGTTGCTGTTAAATAAAGCTATTATGTTAAAGTGCTTATGTACTTATGTTGAAATTATGAAGTTATTAAACTGTTATGTGCAGTATTCATGAAGTTTATATGTTAAATTACTGTTGTCATAGTTATTCAAAGTGATAAACTATAAGAAACTAAAGCCGGTTAGAAGTAACATTACTAGCTGGTGAATTCTATTAATAGTTAATATTACTAAGAGTGTAAATACTACAAGATAAGTTTATATTTAAGACTATTTTTATAGCTTAAAAGATCAATATTTTAAATATTGAAAGTTTTCTTGCTGGCAAGTCATCAAAACCATACATTTTCCTTATAACTATCTTTGGGTATAATGCTGGGTATTCGGGCCTGTGTACTTGGGTTTTTTACCTGGGGTAGGTTGGAGGGGGGATTCAATTAAAGGTAAGAGAATTTTCATTTAAAATGTTGAATTATAAAACTGATGATAAAAGTTCGTTTAGATATATATATATATATATATATATATATATATATATATATATATATATATATATATATATATATATATATATATATATATATATATATATATATATATATATATATATATATATATATATCCCTGGTAATAGTATTTTTTTTATTATATAAATTTTAAACTTATGTAGAACTGATTTAAAAGAATCTATTGACTTGTGGGATATGTTAGATTCTAATTTATAATATATCTTTAAGTGACAATACCATAAATATTAATAATATTATAAATGTTATCAAGTTACTAAATCGATATTAAGTGATAATATTATATATGTTAATAAAACGTTGAATTATCATCTTTGTTAAGTGATAATATTGTAAACATTGATAATTCGATGTAATATTGCAAATGTTTAAAGTTAAAAAATTGATGTTCAGTGATAATATTTGTTAAGTGATGTGAGTATTGTATATGTTAGTAAAACAATATATTGGTATAATTTTCAAGTAATAATATTAAAAATGTTAAAAGTTAATAAATTGATGCTAAAGAAAACACTAAGTAGGGATATTTTTATATATGTTAATAAAACAATATATTGGTATAATTTGAAGTATTAATATTATAAATGCTAATAAAATCTTGAAATAAAATTACCTTTGTTTCCTTTACCAACTCTATGCATACTTAATTTTTGTTTTAAAATATTTTTATTCATTCTTGTATATGTATTTGAAAAGGATGGATGTTGATAAGTTTATGTTCCATAGTCCTGCAACGTGTTTAATAGCAGGACCTACGGGTTGTGGAAAAACATTTTTATCATTAAATATATTTAAAAAATGTTGATATCTTTGAAAATCTAGCCACTAAAATTATCTGGTGTCATAATGTTTACCAAGAAAAGTTTAACGAGTTTAAAAATGTAATTGACATTCATGAAGGTATTTATGAAAAAAAGTCTCTTCAAGGTATAACAGGTCATAAAATAATTGTGTTGGATGATCTAATGCATAAATTAAATGAGGATAATGGTGAGACATTTACAGTTTATTCTCATCAAATGAATATTTCAGTATTTTTTATAATTCAAAATCTCTCCATGAGAGAAGTTTCGTTAAACACACAATACTTAAACTTATTTGGTCAAAAACGAGATATGAGTCAAGTAAATATATAATCTACAAATGTTTCCGACTCAGTGTAAAGAATTTCTAAAACTCTACAAAGAGTTAACATCTATTCTGCATGGTTACTTATTGTGTGATCTTCATCCGAAGAACAAGTTTTGAGTTCTGCTACGTACAAATATTTTACCTAACGAAATAGAAACTGTATACATTGCTGAATAATGAGTACACTGGTTAAAAAATACTTACCGCATTATAGATAAATTTAAAAAAACTCAAGTTTAAAGATAAACGGAAATTAATCATTGAAGATGAAAATTTAACATAGTGTGTATGCAAGATTTGCTTAAATCTAATAAAAGGAAACATTCCTTTAAATAAACCTCAGAAAGTTAAGTTACGTCATCATAGGTACATCATTCGAAAACTTGCTCGTAAAGTAAAAAATCTTAAAAATAAAAAGAAGTTATTGCCAAAAGGAGCTGGAGTATTCTTACCTCTGCTTTTCTCAGTTATCGGACATTTATTATCTAAATTAATTCCACAATAAGGAAGAAAGTAGTGGTATTACCTATCACAGATTACGAGAAAATGAAAAATATATCTGAACACCAACAACAACAACAACCTTATAGTTTATACTACCCTAAAGCTGAAAAATTAAACAATTTATGAAAAGGAATTGTCTCGTATATTAAACTTCAATATGGATATTCATGAAAAAAGTATTTTGTATAAGGTTGCAATTCAATCATTAGTGGACTTAAAAGAATTACAGCATCGATCTTTATTAAGTAATTCTACAGAGAAAAGAGTGCCAATGACAACATCTAATGAACAAGAAGAAAAAGGATTTCAACATATTTTAAAACAGTGTCTACCTAACAGATCTAAAAATAATGGAATTAGCATTATACAATATTTTTAAAGATCAGATATCATGGGGTGATTCAGGACAGATTATTATAGATGGAGAATCAGTTACAGGATCAAACATTTTAAATCCCCTATCGGATCCCACAAGAGAGTGGAAGAAACCACCAATAACAGGATGGCACAAGATTAAACAAGAACTTAGAGCTATTAATTTCCCAAAAAAAACTAATACAAAATAAACAAAGATTGCCTGATTTGGAAAACATTCCACATAGCCCCAGACCTGAAATAACTCTTCCAGGTACCTCTTTTGCATCAGTCAAGTCAAAAAGTAAAAATGTAAATGCTTCATAACCTCAGGCTGAAAGATTAAGAAGAAAAGCAAACATACTTCGCAACTGGATAAGAACCTGATTTTTCATATATCCTGTATAAATATTTGTAATTTTTCACTGTATGCGTGATTTTAAATAAATATTTTATGTAAACAATTTATTTTTATTTCTTTTATAAATATCCTTGGAGGTAAGCAATTTATTTCTTTTTATATAAATATCCTTGCTTATTTATTTGCATATCATTTTTCATCATGAATTCAGAGGAAGTGATACATAAATATTATTATGACGTAAGTTATCCTCAAAGTTACGGTGGATTTTCTAGATTCGCCTCACAGTTTCCTCATGTAAATAAAAAAGACTTGAAAGAATATTTATCGGGTGAAGGCGCGTTGACGTTACATAAATATGCGCGTAAAAAATTTAAGAGTCGTAAAACTGAAGTTTATAACACTGATCATACATCGCAGATGGATTTAACAGATATGATTAAGTATAGTTCATATAATGATGGGATTCGTTATATTTTGTTTGTCATTGATGTATATTCAAGATATTTATGGTTAAAACCTCTAAAAGATAAAAATGTCCCACAGTAGCTAAAGCCGTGAGAGATAATTAGTGAAGATGAAAGATGCCCAAAGTTCATGTGGACAGAAAAAGGTACAGAGTTCTTAAGAAAAGAATTCCAATCTATTGTCACCGAATATGATATAGGCTATTATAACACTTTTTCACTAAATCAAACGCAAGTTGAACGTGTAAAACGAACTATCAAAGAAAGAATGCATAGATATTTTACTAAAATCAATACTTTTAAATATATCGATATTTTAAAGGACTTGTCGTATTCGTATAATTGATGATATAATCGTACAATTAAGAAAATTCCATTTGAAATGTTAACAACCATACCTGTAATAAATAATAATAAATATGAAATAAAAGATAAAATTGGAATTAAAGAGGGAGATTACGTACGAGTATCAAGATCTACAGATAAATTTAAGAAAAGATATACAGCGAAATGGTCTCAGGAAGTATTTCAAGTATAGAAGATAAAAGAATTTCCTCGTCGAATGGTTTAAAATTATATTAAGGATTTAGAAGGTGAAGCAGTGAAAGGCGGATTTTATAAACAGGAGATACAAAAAATAAGTTTCGATTCTAAACAGCTTTATAAAAAAGAAAAGGTGATAGGGACTAAGGGAAAGGAAGAAATAAAATGTATCTCATAAAATGGCAAGGTTATCCTAACAAGTTTAACAGTTATATAAAAGCATCAGAGTTAAGAAAATATTAATCATTCTATAACGAGATCATGGAGAGTGAAGACCATTTTTTACCTAACTCTGCCGTCTTCAGCATCTATGGACTTACATCCTGTTAATAAAATTTCAGACTTTACTACTGAATTAATATTTCCTATTCAACTGGAAAGAGAAATGTATGAGATAAGATTGTGTGAAGTGATTTTAGACATGAATATTGAAAATGTAACTTCAAATCGTGAAGCTTTCGTGATTTTCAGAAGTGTTAAAATCGTTTAAAATATATTGAAAATATATAATGTGAAAGGGCTAAGTTCTGTAGAACGCAACGGTGTTAATTTTTATTTGGAAGTCTTCTGTAAAGAGGGGTCTTTTCAAGTCTCTTCCCGATCTGTTTAGATACTTAAATTGTAGATTTTTACAGAGTCGATTATGTAGATTTATTTTTTAAACTAATAAAAACCCCTATTGAAGATTTATGAACTCATAACTTTAAGATCTGTAATACACGCGAAATTGAAAGATGGGAAATCTTTTATTTTCCAACGCTCAGACTGGTTTCGTAAATGGATCTACCTCCCCGAATCAACTTTATATGAATCAAAACGGTTTAATTCGGTAACCGAGTCTTCTCTACTTAATTTATGAGATACATGCCTACTATTGAATAACACTTAGAACAAAATGTTGTAAAAGTAGAGGTTACAAACTCTATTCAATTAGTGTGTAATCCTGCAGAGTTTTTAAAGAATCCGGGTATGGCGTACATATACACAGATATTGTCGAGCATCAGTAGGTTGGAAATACAAAAGCATCTGACTAAGAGTTGTTCATATTCCTCGTGAACAGACAGTCCTAACATTTTACAGTGTACACTATGTACCGTTGAGTAAGTCTTATTTGAACTCGGTTCCTATTTATATAAGAGACGTCGAAGGTAATCCTTATCCATTCACTAACGGTACAGGATTGTATAAAGTACATATCAGAAAGAAGCTTATTTAATAATAATAATAAAAAGTAAATAAATAGTAATGGAAAGGGAAAGAGTTTTTAGATAGATATTCTGGTGAGCAAAGGCCAGACACTCGATATGTCCCTATATACTGCGTTTGAAGGTGTGCAAGTCAAAGAAAGTTGGGAAATTAATTAAAGAGAGTGTGTTTCAAACCTTTTCAGTAGTATACAGTTGTCAGCAGAAGTTCGTTCCTAATTTTTGATACACATATTCATTTAAAAAAAAAAAATACGGTGATAGGTTTGTTATTTAAAGGTTTAGCTAATCAGAATTTAGTTTAGCTCCTCCCAAATTTTCTATTTTCTATTAATGTGGAATATATGGTGAACATAAAGACACAGGTAATGATGAAATTATAGTACAGCAAAAATCTTCTTAAGCACTTCTTATGTATGATTTTCAGTCCAAAATTTCATGGTAAATGCAAAAAATATTTACGTTAAAAATTTAGTAGCGAAGTAATCTCTCTCTCTTTTTTTTTTTTTTTTTTTTTTGAAACGAGAATTAGAATATAAGTTAAAGATATTACGTAAATTTGAAAAGTCATGCTTTATCGAATATATTTTATAATTTAAAGAACAATAACACTACTCGTGTTCTAATTATAAATCAATTTTTAAGACCATTAAATTAATTTTTTTTAAATTTTAATTTAAATTTCTAAATTTTTATAATCCATTTTCAAAAAACATTTTCATCTTACGCCAGCCACCTTTAGCTAGTTTATTTTTATTATATTTTGAAAATACGCCTTTTATCGTACTTCCCGCATGTTAAATTGTCTCCACTTTCCTATTTCTTTTCATTAGTGTCTCCGATGAGGGGACAATAAGTTTAGTTTCGAAACGGCACACAATGTTTCTTTTTAATCTCCACCTTTGTTATAATCTTTTTTATTCGTTTTTGTTAACTCGTTTTAGTGTTTTACTTCTTACTGTTTTAATTTAGTGGTTTTAAAAATTGATATATAATTAGAACACAGGTAGTGTTAGTGTTCTTTATATATATATATTAGTGATGGCATCCGCATCCGCATCCGCATTTTCGAAAATTCAACATCCGCACCCGCATCCGCACTTTCGGAAATTCAACATCCGCATCCGCATCCGCATCCGCACTTTCAAAAATTCAACATCTCTATCCGCATCCGCATCTCACTTCTCCAAAATTCGACATCCGAATCCGCATCCGCATCCGCAAATTAGAAAATATGACATCCGATCCATCACAATATATATATATATATATATATATATATATATATATATATATATATATATATATATATATATATATATATATATATATATATATATATATATATATATATATATATATATATATATATATATATATATATATATATATATATATATATATATATATATATATATATATATATATATATATATATATATATATATATATATATATATATATATATATATATATATATATATATATATATATATATATATATATGCGAATTGTAGATCAAGAGTGAGGGTGAAGAGAGAACTATCGGATTGGTT
>SEYY01002945.1:0-2500 GCA_009176605.1 Armadillidium nasatum | reverse complement strand
GGCGTAAAAAAATTATGAAGGCGCAACAAAGCACCCAACCTCTTTGAAGCTTATTTAGAAAGAGAAGTAATGTGATTCTTTCAAGATAGATCACGAGAAAAAGGAACACCGAGAATATTAAGGACAGATGAAGGCTTGATTAGAATTTTTCGAAGAAGATGTTATAGTTGTGTGGAAGGTTGTGTCGAGTAGAGAGATGGAGGAACTAAGTTTTTGAGGCATTGAAAACAACTATATTTTCTCTGCCTCAGTTTGAAATGAGAGAAAAATCAGAGGTAGTTGCTCTAAGTCCACCATTCTAGTGTCAATTAACTGTTACTGGGAGGGGCCGCGTCTTTCAAACTGAAAGGAGTAATGAAGGGTGGAGTCATCAGCCTAGGAGTGGATAAGTAATAAATTAAGAGAGAGAAGATCATTAATAAAAGTGGAAGAGAAGTGTTGGGGACAGGACAGAATCCTGAGGAACACCACTATTAATAGATTTAAAGGAAGAACGTCTACAACAGCAACTGTAGAACAACCGGAAAGAAAATCAGAGATTGGAACACAGAGAGAAGGATAGATTCCGGAAGAGGAAAGTTTAGAAATCAAAGCTTTATACCAGACATTATCGATGGCTTTCGAAATGTCCAGCGCAATAGCAAAAAATTCACCGAAATGCCGGGAAGAGGAAGACCAAGAGTCAGAGAGAAGGGAAAAATCACCAGTAGAGCTTTTCTTACGAAGGCCATACTGGCGATCAGAGATAAGATTAGAATAATTGAGATGTTTGCAAAACGTCCTATTAAGAATAGATTCGAAAACATTAGCAAGAACGTAGGTTAAAGAAATGGGACGGTAGTTGATGTTAGTTAGAGTTGACATTTTATGCAAAATGCCAGAAAGGGCGTGAAGAAGAACCAGGGTTATTACATTTTCAACGAAGAAAAAAGTATTTGGTGTTGTCGAGGATAGACTTTGCACTATTTCGGGATGAGATCTAAGTTGAATGAGTTTCTGGAGTTTGAAGACGATGGTAATGCCTGAAGGCAGAATCACTGCGGTGAATAGCATGAGAACAAGCAGAGTTAAACTAAGGTTCGTTAGTTTTAGCAGAAGGGAAAGAATATGGAATGTACGCCTCCATGCCAGGAAGAATCACTTCAGTAATGCGCTCGGCACACTCCGAGGGATCCCTCCCACGGAAACAGTAATATATATATATATATATCTATATATATATATATATATATATATATATATATTATATATATATATATATATATATATATATATATATATATATATATATATATATATATATATATATTTTACCACTACTCAAGGGCAGAGTTCTTTCAAAGAGAGAGCATAATTAAAAAAAAAAAAAAAAGAAAAACACCTAACCTAGAACTTAGCGTAGATCCCTCAGGTGGGCGCAGATAGAGGGTTTAGAGACAGTCAGGTTAAATAGAGCAGGAAAAACAGAAGATAGAGAGTTCCAAAGAACAGAGATAGTTGGAAAGGAGGAGGTACCACAACGTGCAAGCCTTTAGTGTGCAGTACTCACACAAAGTTCATGTGCAAGCAAGGCACCCCTTGTGCTGCGAGGGCGACGCAATGGTGGTGGAATGGGAGAGGTCAACTCCCTCGAGTACCAGCCGTTATAGAACCTATAGAAAAGAGGGAGTGCGCCAACGTTTACATCGCAGAGAAAGAGAGTCAAGGGAGTTTGAAAGTTGGTAGCAGTTTATAAGTCTTTTAGCCTTAGACACAACCTTATCCAAAAGAAGGGCGAAACTGTATCCAACCCAAATG
This sequence comes from Armadillidium nasatum, assembly GCA_009176605.1. Lineage (NCBI taxonomy): Eukaryota > Metazoa > Arthropoda > Malacostraca > Isopoda > Armadillidiidae > Armadillidium > Armadillidium nasatum. Next base: position 703 of record SEYY01002945.1, on the reverse strand, counting down.
TGAGAACTGTGCTCCATACAAGGAAGGATAAGACCTTTATATAATTGGAGTAACTGTTTGGAAGAAAAAAATTCCCGCAATCTGAACAGAACTCCCAGCTTTTTAGAGGCCATCTTAGCAACCTTTGTGATATGATGTTTCCAAGATAATTTATTGTTTATTTGGACCAAGAGTGTTATTTTTTTTACAGGTGAACGGGAGAGTCGTCTAAGGATAGGAATTTGGGAGTTGTTTTTGAGGGGGATGTGAAGTTGAGTTTCCAAAGAGTTGAATTTAACAAGGTTGTGGTGGCCCCACCTGGAAATCTCATCCATATCGGCAAAATTGGAATAGGAAAGTTGAAGACGAGAAGCAAAGGAGGGAGATTACTTGAAATGAATAGAAGAATGGAGAGCTGAGTCGTCGGCATAAGAATGAAAAGAGTTAGAGGTACAGCTGAGGAGGTCGTTAATTAAAAGTAAGAATAAAGTAGGTAATAGAACAGAACCCTGAGGAACACCACAGTTAATATATATATTATTATATATATATATATAATATATATATTATATTAATATATATATATTATATATAATATATATATATAACGTACCTTGGTTACCATCTTAATATGTTACTAATGTAATAAACTAGGAATTAAAATGAAATAAACTATTAAGAAAACAAACCAAATCGTATGAAGGAAATGGCGTGAAAATAATTG
>SEYY01002944.1:115000-118243 GCA_009176605.1 Armadillidium nasatum | reverse complement strand
ACTTATTATTATTATTATTATTAATTTGATTACTATGAATTGTCAGTTATTATTATTATTGTTATTTTTAGCATACTATATTTATTAAATTTTCATTTATTAATATTTATTTATATTATTATTTTTTGTCATTATTATTATTTAAAATTAGAATTATTATTATCATTATTACTATTAATTGTCCCGTTATTATATATTATTATTTATTATTATTATTATTATTATTATTATTATTATTATTTTATTATTATTATTATTTATTTTATTTTTATTATTATTATATAATTATTATTATTATTTTATTATCATTATTATTTATTATTATTATTATTATTATTATTATTATTATTATTATACATTATCATTATTATTATTATTATTATTATCATTATTATTAATTTTATTATTATTATTGTTGTTGTTGTATGAGTAAAAAAAGTAGAAGAGAGGAAAGAACGTCATTGGTTAAGAACAAACATTTTTCATTGAAACTACGAACAATTTTTAAGCTTATCTTTGAAAGCAACAATATACAGATTTTCAACCTGTGTGCGCAATGTCACGTTCACGTACGTACGATAAAAGATAAGGCTTTCAAACATGTGTGGTAAAGCAAGTACTCGAATGTTTAACGTATATGAATATAAATTTAGAAGAAAAAATCGAACATGGGTGTGAAAAAGCGTCGTACACTTACTCCAGAAATTTAATATTTGATTTTAAATCAAAAGCAAAAATGTTTTCATGTGTGTTCTTTAAATCGTACATGTGCGCAATGCACACACATCCAAAAGAGAATACTTGTTTCTGAAGCAAATTAGGAAAAAAAAATTTAAAGGGATTTTTGTTTCAAAATAGTTAATATAAAATTAAAGTATAAATATGAGGACTTTTGATATCTGAGAAAAATTAAAAAAAAAATAAAATAAAATAAAAAAAAAAATTAAAAAAAAAAATGGGGAATAAAAAATTAATATGAATTTAATATTTTTAAATTAAAAAATTAAAAAAAAAATTTGAAAAAAAGGGGATAAAAAATTAATATGAATTTAAATAAATAAGTTGAGAAAATTATAAAAGTGACACAGAGATTTAAAGATATGATTGATAAATAGATATGGCTATCAAGGTCATTATTAAAGATTACTCCGTACAGCTTCAACTGTTAGAAATCGTATATGTATTTTTAATGTTATAAACTGTCAGTATATTTGAACAGTTTTGAACTTTTTAGTCCAGAAATTTGTTCCTTAAAAATGCATTAAAATATGATCTTACTGAATACAACAATATATTTTGATCAGCAGAATTAATTCTTCTAAGTACAACATTAAACATTCACAGGAATTTATTTCTAGCAATTTTTTTATCAGATTCTTCCTTTAAGGTATCATATAAAATAAAACCAAGATATTTGATATCATTCCAATATTTTAAAAGCCCTCAGCAGTTCTTACTCTAACGAAACTCTCCTTATTTCTCAAAGATTTTTAAAAAATTATTTCTAGGCTTTTACTATACTTAATTCTCCGAAACAATCTCTAATAATTGTCTCTGAAATATTTATTAGTTTCTGGAGATAACCCACTAAGGGAGCTAAAAATGGCAAATCATCTGTATACATTATTGCATTCGATATAAATATTTCTTATTAATATTTAAAAGATCATTACGTAAATGTTAAATAACGCAGTAGAAAATATTCTACCAATCTCACACCATTTCTTATGAGCCTTTCATTTCATATGCTATGTCCAAATTTAACACAGGCATATTGATTAAAATAAATATTAAACCGAGTTTATACAGTTAGGCTTTGGCTCTATAAGATTATGTATGGGCTTTATCAAAATAAAGTCTATAATATTTATAGAGCCAAAGTCTAATAAACCAAAATGTTTTATAAAATTTTTGGATATACATTTTCTCAATTTTTTTTTGTAATAGAATTTGATGATTTTTTTTATCAAGTGCTTTGATAGATCCAAAAATAAAGTAGTAATATTATGAAATAATATATGAATGTAATAATAAAATATTAATGATTATATAGATTTATAGATTCAAAAAGTGCATAAACCGAAGATCCATTATTACTCTAGTTTGCAACGTTTTCCTTTAAAACAACAACGTCGTTTCAATTGAATATCTGGGTCTAAATCCATGCTTCAATTAAATATCTGGGACTATTATTATTATTCAATTGAATGTCTGGGTCTAAATCCATGTTGTCAATCGTCCAAAATCACACAATCCTCCACAGTAGTCAAAACTCCAAACTGAAACAACTTATAAAAAACCAATTACATTATGATAAACCAATAATTATCTTAGTCCACACAGTTCTCTGTGTTATTTTTCTTATAACTGACCGGATTTAGCATTTTTGCGGATAGATAATAATAAAAATAATAATTCAAATTCAAAATTCAAAATTTTTTATTCATTGAACGTACACTGTAATTTACAAAATGCAGTAGGTCCTATGCTACTAACTAATACAAAAATTAATAACGACAATAATACAATAATAACAACAATGGTAATCGTAATAAGGACTGTACAGTTCTCAGAAAAGGGACTTCTAAGGGGATACACAGTGGTTTCCATTGAGCCCCAAGGTTTAGTAGTTTAAATAAGTTATTTAATTTTATTATTAAAAGTAAATACTAAAATGGTGCATATAAAAAAAAAGATGATGCTAATTAAAAAAAAATTAAATAAAATAAATAATAATGAAATAGTAATAACATTTAAAAAAAAAAATAAAAAAAATTAAGGTAAATATTAATAAGTAAAAATATATAATAAAGAATATAATAATAATAATAATAATAATAATAATAATAATAATAATAATAATAATAATAATAATAATAATAATATTAATAATAATAATAATAATAATACAAAAATTAGTAAAGATAGCAATAATGATAATAATAATGATAATAATGTGTCAAACCATAAGAAGTTTCAGAAATATTAGTAATCTTTAACCTTAATTCATTTTTCATTTATTCAGTTCATACAAAAAATCATCGTATATTGAATTAATAAGTATTGATACAAAACTAAAAAGGGTTTCTGAGGAGGTGAATAATAAAAATAATAATAATAATAATAATAATAATAATAATAATAATAATAATAATAATAATAATAATAACACAGAATAAGAAAAAAAAATAACAATGTATTATAATAATAATAATTACAAATAATAAAATAATAATATAATAA
>SEYY01002944.1:85000-97500 GCA_009176605.1 Armadillidium nasatum | reverse complement strand
CTACTACTACTATTGTAACTATTACTAGAAACTAACCTTGGTATAAAATATTAATAAATCAATTAAACAAATAAATAAATGATGAAACAAATAAAAACATAAAGAAGAAAAACTAATAAATAAAAAATAAATAAATAAATTGTGAAAAAAAAGTTTTATAAAAAATATGAAATTTTATTTAAAAAATAAAATAAATTGAAAGAAATGAGCTTCTAAACAAATAAATAATAATAAAAATATATAATAATAATAATAATAATAATAATAATAATTAAAATAAATAATACAAAATGGAATAATAATAACAATAGATCATAATTATAATAATAATAATGATAATAATGGTAAAATAATAACAATAATAACAATAATAATAATAAAATAAACAATTGATAAAAAGTGTAATTAAATCAATATCAATAATAATTAATAATCATTAATTAAAACATGATGATGATAATTAAAATAAAAATTGATGATGATAAAGAAATATAAAAAGAGTGAGCAAGAGAGACAAGGTCTACCAAATTTTCTCTTGACTTATATTTGATAAGATAATAATCTTGACAAGTTATATTTGATAAATAAATTATATATGATTAACCTTTTTAAAAATAAAGTTATATTTGATAAGATAATATAACTTTCAATGAAATTAAAAATATAAATTATAAATTAAAAATAATTAAAAAAAACAATAACAAAAACTCCTGATCTTTGCTTCCCTTTGTGAACAAAAAAAAAAAAAAAAAAAAAATCGTATACAAGCAACTCATTGACTCGTAGCTAAAAAATATTATTTTGCATTATTTCAGCACGTAAAAGGTGAGACACTGTCACCTAACTGATTTTTGAGATTGTTTTCGATCAAACTCTCGTACAATGTATTTTGAATTTTTTTTTTCTTAATTTTAACAATTAAAACTTGAGATACTGTTTACCTAACTCTCTATTTCGATTGTTTTCTTTCAAGCGTATTTACAATGTATTTTGAACATTTCTCCTTTCTTTTGAGTTTTTATATTCTACATTATTTTAACATATAAAAGATAACACACGGTTCCCCTAAAAGTTTTTAAATATCTGCTTTCGTTCAAGCTCTCGTACAATGTATTATGAAATGGTTCAACTTTTTTTTAATTTTTTTTTTAACTTAACTTGGTTAAAGGTCTTTTATTATATATATTTCGATCAAAATTTTTGCAAATATCAATTTATATGATAAGAATTGCATTTACGGGGAGGGTCCAATTAATTTTTTTTTAAAAGTTTTTGACCGATTGCCCTGAAATTTGCTGTTTATGCATTTTTCCCCGTTAAAAACATTCGATTTCTGACGTTTTTCTGAGTCTATAACGGTTTGAAAGTTATTTGGAGCCAAACCTCAAAAAAAAAAAAAAAAAATTGAATAGAAGTGGGAAACCAGTGGTCGAAATTACTTGAAAATTGCAACAATCGAAATGTGACACTTTTTTGATATCTGCTTTAGGAAAAAGTAATAACACCTAGAATTTTTTTTTTTTTTTTGAAAAAAATTTTAAAAAATATACCCTTCAGGACAAAAAAAAAAATTATTTTTTCAACTGTACATCAGAAGTTTTTTACTTTTGGCAAGTGTTTAGAGGAGGTACAGAGCTACAAATTTTATTTAATATTTAATTAAATGCTATTTGTTCTGTTAGAGATGTAGCCTGTTAAACTTTGGAAATTTTGAAATTTCTTCACAAATTGGCCAAATTTGAGAGGTTTTATCTCGAAACCTTGAATTTTTTTTTTTAAATAGCATTGAATGATATATTGGAAGAAATTTGTAGCCCTGTCCCTTCTCTATACACACACCAAATATCAAAAATTCCTAAAGTGTAGTTTTTCTTTAAAAAAATAATTTTGTCCGGAAGTGTAAAAAAAATTTTTTTAAATCTTTTTCCGACAGTTCTACAGAAATTTGCATATAGCGCTTTTTTGTAAAACGCAAAGAACAAAACTCTGTTAGAAGCTTTTGTAACCAATAGATTTTAAAATATACAGTCTAATTTTTAGATAATTCCTATCAGTGGTTTGGTCCCAGTATTCATTTGAAAAATGGAAAAATTTAAAAAAAAAAAAAAAATTTTTTAACAGTTATAGGTAGAGAAAAACATTATAAATGGATTTTTTTTCAGCGATAATTAACTTTTTTTTTTTGAAATTGAACACTCCCCTTAAATGTTCACAACAACACACACACACACAACACACACACACACACTATATATATTATATATATATATATATATATATATATATATATATATATATATATATATATATATATATATATATATATATATATATATATATATATATATATATATATATATATATATATATATATATATATATATATATATTATTAAATCCATAGGAGGGTGCTTTACTGGGGCTACATTAATACAGGAGGCTATATATATATATATATACGCTGTTGTAGTGGTTTATCCTGGCGTGCGGAAAATTTTTCTCTGTCTATATATATATATATATATATATATATATATATATATATATATATATATATATATATATATATATATATATATATATATATATATATATATATATATATATATATATATATATATATATATATATATATATATATATATATATATATATATATATATATATATATATATATATATGTAGAAAGAGAGAATAGAAAATGGAAGTTAGATTACGTTTGAAGCTTTGGATTTGAATAAGAATTTGCTCTTGAAGTTGGAAACCCAAAAGTGGCTCACATAAGTTAATATAAAAGCTAATTATTATTCAGAGAAAGCTGTCGGGGAGAGAGAGAAAGAGAGAGAAGAGAGAGAGAGAGAGAGAGAGAGAGAGAGAGAGAGAGAGAGAGAGAGAAGAGAGAGAGAGAGAGAGAGAGAGAGAGAGAGAGAGAGAGAGAGAGAGAAGAGAGAGAAAGAGAGAGAGAGAGGGAGAGAGAGAGAGAGAGAGAGAGAGAGAGAGAGAGAGAGAGAGAGAGAGAGAGAGAGAGAGAGAGAGAGAGAGAGAGAGAGAGAGAGAGAGATAGAGAAGAGAGAGAGAGAGAGGAATTTGCTTTCAAGAAGAGCAAATCCGTACCAAAAACAAGTTTCAATTTCTCTTTATTTATTGAGGATATTTTTGTCTTATTTATAAGGAATTTTTCTTTCCTATTTATTATTAATATTTTTATTTTTCATGTGTATTGGAGCTCTTTTAGGAGTTACTTTTCTTTATTATTATTATTATTATTATTTTCTATTATTAATTATTTATTATTATTATTATTTTCTTTCTTATTATTATTATTATTGGAATTTCTTTCACATACTTATTATTTTACTGGATCTTATTTATGATTTATTTATAGGATATTGTTTATATCTTATTTATTAAATCTTGTTTATGCCAAATTTATTGAATCTTTTTTATGTCTTTATTTTCTTTTAGCTTTAAGTCTTATTTTTTAGAGATACTTTATGTCTTATTTATTATACTTTATCTTTCTTATTATTGAATATCTTTAAGTCTTATTTTTTAGAGACATTTTATGTCTTATTTATTTGACTTTTTCTTATTATTGAATAGCTTTAAGCCTTATTTTCTAGAGATACTTTATGTCTTATTTATTATACTTTATCTTTCTTATTATTGAATATCTTTAAGTCTTATTTTCTAGAGAAATTTTAGGTCTTATTTTGTCATACTGGAATTTTTCGTACTATTTATTTAAGCTCATTTATGTCTATTTATTGAAATTTTTTATTTGTTTTTATATTTAAATGAATATATTATATTAATTATTCTGGAGCTTTTATTAAATTATTATTATTATTTATTTATTATTATTTTTTTCTTATTATTATTTTATTATTATTATATTATTATTATTATTATTATCGGGGTATGTTGGCCTTTGATTCGAACCTTTTTTTTTTTTTCCTCTTCCTACGATGGATTTAATGTTAGCCTGCGACCCTTACCCACTACAGGAGATACTATATATATATATATATATATTATATATATATATATATATATATATAATATATATATATATATATATATTATATATATATATATATATATATATATATATATATATATATATATATATATATATATATATATGATAATTTTAACTTATTTATTGGAATATTTGTAAAGTTTGTTAGAACTTTTGAGTGTTTTTAATTGGATTTTTTGGCCTTATTTTTATTGCCATTTCGTTAAATCTTTTTTTGTGGAATTTTAAATAATATTTTTTAATTCTTTTCATTCTTATCTAAAGTTCCTTCATTAGAATTTTTTTATCCAATTTTATTTATTTATATTATTTATTATTATATTTATTAATTTATTTTTTAAATTTATTTTTAAGAGTATTTTCTTTTTTTAACAAATTTTTTTTTTTTATTTTTTTTTTTTAAATTTAGTTAAGAATTTATTATTTCATTTTAATTGTAAACTTATTTTCAAGTTAATTTATCATATTTAGCATACAATCATTTAGATTGTATGCGCTAAGTATGATAAAATGTAAATACAAATAAACTAAATTAAAATAAAATTAATTAGGAATAAATGAAATTAAAAATAAGAATTATGAATAAATTATATTAAAAATTATTAAAGTTTAATTTTAACTAAGAATTTTACTAATTTCATTTTTACTAAAAATTAACATTATTTTTTTTTACTAAGAATTAAATTTTCTTCAAGCCTAACTATGAAAAATACTCCATTAAACGAATTAAAAACCATTTAGAGTTTAACTATAAATTAAAGTTGATGTAAAGTTTAATTAGCTTGGAAAAACTTTGAACTAAAGATCATTTCAAGTCTAACAATCAAGTAAAAGTAAATTTTATTTGAAGTTTAAATACAAAATTAAAGTTTATTTCACGTTTAACTAAGAATTAAAAAAATTTAAAGTTTAAATGCAAAATTAAAGTTGATTTAAAGCTTAACAATAAAATGAAGTTTAAGTTTAACAAAACTTTAAAGCGAATTCAAGTTAACTAACGATTAAGCTTATTTAAAGTTTAATAAACTAAGAATTAAAGTTTATCTAATTTTACTAAGAAAACATCATTTTAAGTAAAACTAAGAGTTAAGTTTCACTTCAGTCTTGAGTAAACTCTATTTTAGATTCAATTAAGAATAAAAGAAGATTTCAAGTTTAATTATGAATTAAAGTTCACTCAAGTTTAAACAACAATTATAGTTTATTTTAAGTATTTAAATTAAGTATAAGTTTAAAATTTCATACATTTTAAATACGTCTAAGAAATTTTCGAAGATTTATCACATATTAAAAGCCTGTAATTATTTTTTGAAGACGTTGTATTTTCAAAGTTTCTTTTAAATTTTCGAAGAATTGTCGCATTTTCAAAAAAAAATTTTTTTTTAATTTCAAAGAATAACCTCATTTTTCAAAGCTTCTTTCAATTTTTTTAAAAAAATTGTCGCATTTCCAAAACTTCTATTAAATTTAAATAAAATTGTAGCATTTTCTAAGCTTCTATTAAATTTTCGATGAATTGTCTCATTTCGAAAGCTTGTAATAAATTTTAGTAAAATTATCGCATTTTCAAAACATGTATTAATTTTGAGTAAAATTGTAGCATTTTCTAAGTTGTCTATTAAATTTTCGAAGAATTGTCTCATTTCCAAAGCTTGTAATAAGTTTGAGTAAAATTGTCGCATTTACCTCCTAAATCCATCATCATCATAATTAGGAAAATTGCTTCTAAATTTGACATTTGAGTGTGACAGAAAGAGTCCAATAAGAGTCTCTTATTAAAGCGCAAAACACGAACCAACAATTTTATTTTAAATAAAACACAATTTAAAGAGAAAATCTTCTTTCATATATTTATTTATTATTTTATTCATTTATTTTTCTTATTTACTCTTATATATATATAATATATATATATATATATATATATATATATATATTATATATATATATATATATTATATATATATATATATATATATATATATATATATAATATATATATATAATGATGATATTATCGGTATCGGAGTAAGTATCGGTATCGGTATCGGTATCGGTTCATTTTCGGTATCGGTATCGGTATCGGTAATTATCGGGTAATTTTTAAGTATCGGTATCGGTAAAATTTTTGGGTTTGGTATCGGCTATCGGCATATTATTATATATATATATTTTATATATAAAAAATTATATATATATATATATAATATATATATATATATATATATATATATATATATATATATATATATATATATATATATATATATATATATATAGAGAGAGAGAGAGAGGAGAGAGAGAGAGAGAGAGAGAGAGAAAAAAAAAGAAGAATAAAGAAAAAGATATAATATATATATATATATATATATATAATATATATATATATATATATATATATATATATATATATATATATATATATATATATATATATATATATTATATATATATATATATATATATACATATATATAAATATATATATATATATATATATATATATATATATATTATATATATATATATATATATATATATATATATATATATATTATATATATATATATATTATATATATATAAAGGTAATTGTAAGCTTAGAGAGAAGTAGCAATGTTGAAATACTTTTTAATAAATGTTTTGTATACAAAAGAAGGGAAAGAATTTGCTTTAAATTCAAACATTTTTTTTTATAATTTTTTTTTTTTTTTATTTTTATTTTTTTTTTTTTTCAAAATAGTTTTAAAATTGACTTAGGTAAGATAATAAATATTATATAGTATTATATATATATATATATAAAATAATATAATATATATTAAAAAATTATATTATAATAATATAATATATATATTAGATGTAATATATATATATATATATATATATATATATATATATATATATATATATATATATATATTATATATATATATATATATATATATATATATATATATATATATATATATATATATATATATATATATATATATATATATTATATATAATATAAGTAATAATTAAGTGATCAAGTAATAGGGAAAAGTTCATTAATGAAAAGTAGTAAAAGAGTAAGTGAAAGGAACACCACTATTTATTGAATTAAAGGAAAAATTGTGTTCGTCTACAACAGTTGCTAAGAACGACCAGAAAGGAAATCAGAGAAAAATTCACTGAGAGAAAAGGTTAGATTCCGAGAGAGGAAAGTTTGGAAATCAAAGGTTTGGGCCAGACTCTATCGAAAAAAAAGCTTTCGCTATGTCAAGCTCCAAAGCGAAAGATTCACTAAAATACTGAAGAGCAGAGGACCAAGAGTCAGAGAGAAGGGAATGAAGATCACCAGTAGAGCGTTCTTTAAGAAAGCCATAGTGGCAATCAGAGATAAGATTGGAAGAATTGAGGCGTTTCCAAATCTTACTTTTAAGGATAGATTCGAAAACTTTAGAAAGTACAGAGGTTAAAGAAATATTACGTTCAAGGTGAATGATCGCACGTTTCCAGCAAGAAGGTAAGATCTAAGTAGAGAGACAGAGACGAAATAGTTTACCAAGGCAGTGTGCAATCTCAGAAGGGCGATTTTGAGAACCACAGGAGGAATACCATCAGAACCATACTCCTCCTTAATGTTAAGCTCAGAGAGAGCAGAAATATCATATTTAGAATAAATTACAATATTAAACATAAATGAGTTGGAGTGAGTTGAAGGAGTAGAAATTGCTCCGGAATTTTCTACTGTAGAGTTAGTGCAAGTGTTTGAGGGAAGAGTTCAGCTTTAGTAGAAAGTAAAACGGCAGTTGTTCCATCAAAAGATACTAGAGGAGGGAAAGTGGAAGAAGCAAAATTAGAGTTAACATTTTTTACAAAATGCCAGGAAGGGCGTGAGGAAGAGGAACCAGAAAGATTATTGCACTTACGGCTAAGAAAAAGAGTTTTTAGTGTCACGTATAATAAATGGAGTTTTCACGATTCCGAGATGAAATATAAGTTGAACGAGCTTCTGGGGTTTGAATACGACGGAAATCCCTGAAGAAATCATCTCTGAGGCGGATAGCACAAGAACAAGTAGAGTTAAACCATGGTATGTTAGGTTTAGTTGAAGGAAAAGAATTTGGAATGTACTCCTTCATGCCAAGTTACTCACCTCGGTTATGCTCTCAGCACATTCCAAGAAATCTCTCTCGCGAAAGCAGTAATCATTTTGTGGAAAATCAGAGAATTGCAATCGCAATTCAGACCACTTATCAGCACCAAAGGGTTATAAACGTCTCCTCGCTGAAGGTGAGTTAAGGTCTTGCGGAATACTTGAAGAGACGGAACATGAAACGGTGATAAGAAGGTGTCGAATGAACCCAAAGGAGGAAAGAGTTTAACGGTGTAAGGAGAAGGATAAGAGGTTAAGAAAAGATCAAATATGTTGGATTCATCACCAAGACGGTCAGAGATACGGATAGGGAGTTGCACCAACTGCTCAATGTTGTTCTGGATAGAAAAGTCGTAGGCGAGTTCACCGGCTGGATCACGAGAACAAGATGAAAACCATTGACGGTGATGAATATTGAAATAACCTAAAATGATTTCAAAGAAGGGAGAAGAAGAAAGACTGTGCTCTATTTTAGAGTTTAAATAGTCGAAGAATTTTTTTTATAGTCAGTAGAATTAGGTGATAAATTTAATAGTAGAATTGCAAGAGAGCTTAAGCCATAAAGTAGATAATTCAAATGATTCTAAATTAGAGCAACAAGAACAAACAACATCGTTTCTCACATATGCGCAACATCTGCCTTTGACTGAAAATTGATGATGGAGACTATAGGAGGTAACAGAATAAGATTTGCTGTCATCGCATTCAAGCAACTGAGTTTTGGTTAAGAACAAGAGATGAGGTTTAGAAGAAAAGGGGTGGGTGGTGTTCGACAAAGAGAAAATTAGGAAGAAGACTGCGAATGTTGCAGAAATTAATAAAAAAAAGAAGACATTGCACCGGACAAGCGGAAACGAGTTTTTGGCTGCACCATCCCCAACATCAGAGGCCGCCAACTCCCAAGTGATGATGGGGTGAGTGAGGTATGTATGTATGTATGTATGTATGTATGTATGTATGTATGTATGTATGTATGTATGTATGTATGTATGTATGTATGTATGTATGTATGTATGTATGCTATGTATGTATGTATGTATGTATGTATGTATGTGTATGTATGTATGTATGTATGTATGTATGTATGTATGTATGTATGTATGTATGTATGTATGTATGTATGTATGTATGTATGTATGTATGTATGTAAGTAAGTAAGTAAGTAAGTAAGTAAGTAAGTAAGTAAGTAAGTAAGTATGTATGTATGTAGGTATGTATGATTACCTTGAAAACAGTTACGTAATAAATATGATAAAGATAAATATAATAATAATTAGAATAAATTAAATAGAGAAAAGAATAAATAGAAAGAAAGTTATAGGAAATAAGAAGATTAAGGTAGAGATAATAATAACGATAAGAAGAAATATAAAGATAATGATTAATGATGATTAAGAAAGAAAGAAATAATAAGAAAAAAAATAAGATAAAGTTATAGATAAAAAAATTAATAAAAAAGATAAAGATAGAAAAAATTAAAATCACAGATAAAGATAAAGGTAAAACAAAGAGACAAAAAAAGTAATGGATAAAAATGATGAAGTTGTAAATAAAGAGAGATAGAAATGATGATAAAGATAAAAATAAATGTAAATATTAAATAAGCAAATGTAAAGGGTGGAAAATAAAAATAATTAAGATAGATAAAAGATATAAAGAAAAATCAAACTATAAAAATGAAATGTAAACATATATAAGCTCTCTCTCTTTCAATATATATACAAACCCTTAATACCATGTCTCATCTCTCTCTCTCTCTCTCTCGCTTTCAGTGTAGATATAAATTCTTAATACCCCTCTCCATTTCTCCTTCATCTCTTCTCTCTCTCTCTCTCTCTCTCTCTCTCTCTCTCTCTCTCTCTCTCTCTCCATCCCAATTTCATTGTATATGTATATAGATAAAATAAGGAAGTGAAAAATGTTTTTTATTAGAGCGTAGAAATAACATTACGACCTTATAAATAAAGAAGCTTAAAACTTAATGATCCTCGAAGGGGAAAAGAAAACAAACCAAGATTCTTTTTTTTATTTTTCACCTTGAGAGAGATGAGAGAGAGAGAGAAGAGAGAGAGAGAGAGAGAGGAGAGACCAAGAGAGATAGAGAGAGAGACAGAGAGAGAGAGAGAAAACACGAGAGAGAGAGAGAGAGAGAGAGAGAGAGAGAGAGAGAGAGAGAGAGAGAGAGAGAGAGACAGAGAGAGAGGAGCCATTCTGCCTTGCCGAATTATTATGTTATATATTGAATTCAAAATGTAATAATGGCAGTAATAATAAAATACTTCTACCATCACCCAATTAATAATTAATATATAATAATATTATTTAATAATCAGAAAATAATAACATAATAATAATTAATAAAATAATACTGATAAAAATACAAAATAATCATAAAAATAATATGAAAATAATTATAATAATAATAATAATAATAAAATATAATAAAAAATAATTAATAATATAATAATATAATATAATAATAATAATAATAATAATAATAATATAATATAATAAATAGAAACTGGGAAGCAATAATAGTCATATTAATAATAGTCATACCAGAAAAATGATAATAATGACAAATGTAGAACGTCTGATTGTAATAATAATGATAATAAATATAATATAATAATAATAATAATAATAATAATAATAATAATAATAATAATAAATAATAATAATATAATAAAATAATAATAATAATAAATAATAATAATATAAATAAATAATAATAAATAATAATAATAATAATAATAATAATAATAATAATAATAATAATAATTAATATAATAATAATAATTAATAATATAAATAATAATAATAATAATAATAATAATAATAATAATAATAATAATAATAATAATAATAATAATAATAATAATAATAATAATGATAATAATAATAATAATAATAATAATAATAATAATTATAATAATAATAATAATAATAATAATAATAATAATAATAATAATAATAATAAATTATAAATTATAATAATTATAATCAAATTATTATTATTATTAATTATAATAATAATTGTAATAATAAAAATAATAATAATTATAATAATAATAATAATATCTATATCTAAATCTATTCCCATTGCAGGCTCGTTATCCTGTCAATTGGTCCAGCATCGCTCTCCATCTTTCTCTATCCTCCAGAAGAAGCCCATCCATCAATTCTTTCATCTGGGGCATCTGATGTCTTCTTAACGAGTCTTCCATTGAGTTCTTCCATCTCTTCTTGAGTCTTTCTCTTGATCCTGTGCCCTCAGGCCTTTGTTTTCATCTTCTAGCCAATCTTCTGTATTTTCTGCATTCTTTCCACTTGTTCCCACCATCTTACATACTCTTCTTTTTTATCCTCTTTAGGTTTTGATTAGTCTAAAAACGTTTTTCATCTTTCCTTTCACACCTTCTGCCAACTCCTCAGCTGCCTCCACTTTAGCCCTTCTCTTTACTTTTTCATGCATCATTTCTCGCTTCCACATATAAGGCTCTCGACTGTATTGTTCTATTTCTCAATCACCTTCTCATCATCACCGTCTTCTGTTTAATCACTCTTCTCACCTCCTCACCCCACCATGATGCATGTCTTTTTCTCGTTTCTCTTATCCATCATCTACCAAGAGTTTCCTCTGATGCTTTTCTCACAACATTCTGTACATCTTTTAACCCTTTCTGCTCTCATTAAATGTTCCGCATCTTCACTTATTTTCTCCACATATTCTTGCTTTTTTACTTAGATCTATCAGTGTCTCCATCTTCATTACATTCCTCTTCTCATTCATCTGCTGTCTTTTGACCTTTATTCTCAGATCCTCCACTAGCAGTCTAAGATCAGAGTTCATAGAGACCCTTTTATCACTTTTACATTTCTTGCTATTCTTATATTCGATTATTTAATATAATCAATGATTGATTTCTGATCAAGACTTCCTGTATTTTTATTCCATCTGGATCTCGCAAATCTATGAGAATCTCTCTACTGGTAAAAACTGTTCATGACCTTCATTCCCTTCATCATAGAAAGTCCAACAGAACTTCTCTCTCCGTATTTCTTATCTCCTTTCCATATGATCCCAACTTCCTCTCCACCTCATCTCTTCTCCTTCCCACTCTAACATAAAAATCTCCCATCAACAATTATACATCATTTTTCCTTATCCCCTCATCTACCTTCTCCTCCAACATTTCCATGAACAGTTTTTTCTTTCTCCTCATGTCCTTGTTCCGTCAGCAATAAATACATCATTTCCCCTTCTCCCAGCCTGTAACTTCTCCTCCAACATTTCTATAAGCAGTCTCTTTTC
>SEYY01002944.1:62500-67500 GCA_009176605.1 Armadillidium nasatum | reverse complement strand
GGGAAATAGCATGCCAATTCAGGGGTCAGACTCATTTCGTTTATATTTAGACCCTTGAAAGGGTTTATCCTTGGGCCTAGCAAACAGGCAATTTTAAATTTTTTCTCTTTAAATACTTGAGAACTATTCTTGCTGGAAGGTTAACAAAACCTGTACATAAATTTAAATGTACGTAGAATTTTAACTTAAACAATTTATAAAATTAATATTTTTTATTTAATTAATATGTTTTAATTGAATTTTTTGATATATTTTTAACTATTTTATTTTTCATATTTTATTAATTATTAATTATTAATTTGCATTTTAAAATATATTTCATTCGCTATTTGAATTATTTAAAAATAAAATATTTTAAAAAGTAATATAAAATGGAGCTTTGATGTCAATATTACATGTTAAAAAAAAATTACCCCCCCATCCCTTATTTTGCTTAAAAACCCCATTTTCAAACCATTCCCCCTTCATATATAAGCTACACTTTTTTCACATCATTTTATTGCGAATGACCAACTTATTGATCAGGGTTCGAATCCCCAAAAAGCAGACTTGAAATTGTGAAGTTTCACTCCACGGTTTATGTGGTTTTCTGTGGTTGTCGGTGGTTGAAAGGGAAGGTGGCTGACATGTTTCCCTGCATCCGAGCAGAGTTGGGGGAGTTTCTTTGAGTTAGTCATCATGGCAAGTGTTAGTGAGAGTTCTCAATTCGATTTCTTTTTGTACTGTCGCAGTACAGAAGTAACACTCTGTCTTACCAGCTTAGATGTCAGGGTTCGAATCCCCAATAGCAAACTTAAAACTGCAAAATATCACTCCACGGTTTATGTGGTTTTATTATTATTATTATTATTATTATTATTATTATTATTATTATTATTATTATTATTATTATTATTATATATTATATTATTGTTATTATTATTATAATATATATATATATTATATATATATATATATATAATATATATATAATATATATATATATATATATATATATATATTATATATAATATATATATATATATATATATGTGTGTGTGTGTGTGTGTGTGTTTTCTGTACTAAATCCTAATTTGTGTGATTCGAATATTCTTTCCTTTGATTTGAGATTAGGTTCGAAATGACACGAATACCAAATATTCGTAAAAATATTTTTATACATTTGTAATAATTATGCTTCTTCCACGAAAAAAATTCTTCACACACACACGCACACACATACATACATTAATGGATGTTTAGCAATCCAGACAACAATTTCTGACGAGAAACGACTGTACATAGCGGCCTTTAACTTATTTACACGTCATCCACCGAAAATTCACATTTCAATTCTCAAATATCTAAAATATCTCATTCCCTCTCTAAAGTCTTCAACTTCATCTTTTTATTCCTCAACTTTTTCTCGCAAGAAGGAGGGAGGGAGGGATTGAGGGAGGGAGGGATTGAGGGAGAGAGGGGGGGGTATTACTTGTGTCACCAGCGTAATACGAAAAATAAAAATATAAAATTATTTTGACAGCTATATATATATATATATATATATATATATATATATATATATATATATATATATATATATATATATATATATATATATATATATATATATATATATATATATATATATATATATATATATATATATATATATATATATATATATATATATATATATATATATATATATATATATATATATATATATATATATATATATATATATATATATATATATATATATATATATATATATATATATATATATATATATATATATATATATATATATATATATATATATATATATATATATATATATATATATATATATATATATATATATATATATATATATATATATATATATATATATATATATATATATATATATATATATATATATATATATATATATATATAAATAATTAATTTTTGAAAAAGAAATAAAAATTGTAATATGAAAGGCTTTGAGAGAAATATCCACTTATATTCTTAAGACTTTTAAAATTAAATTTATTGCGACTAAAAAATCTTATCCTCTATTATATTATATTATTATTATTATTATTTATATTATTATTTATTATTATTATTATTATTATTATTATTATTTTGTTTTTGTTTTTTTATTATTATTATTATTATTATTTTTTATTATTTTTTTTTATTTTTTTTTTTTTAAATTTTAAGTAAATAACGAATTTTAAAATTTAATAATAATAATAAAAATTATAAATAATAAAAAAAATAATAGTGTTTAATAATAATAATAATAATAATAATAATAATAATAATAATAATAATAATAATAATAATAATAATAATAATAATAATAATAATAAAAATTAAAATAGTGAAATCCAACAATAATAATGAATACGATATTAATAATAACAATCATTACCATTATCATCATTATCACTATTAATTGTAACTAATACTTAAAGATGATATGTTCATATTTACTCTTTAGTATTTCAATAATAAGTATTTTTAATGACTTTCCTAAAAGACCCTAGAGTGGGGGATTCCTGAGGATGGTTTATAGGGAGAGCGTTCCACTCATCGATGCCCTTGTATAAGATGACCCTGCGAGGTTTGGTTAGGAAGTATTTTGCTTTGTTTAGTGTAAAGGAATTTGTGCCACGGAGATTGGTAGTTCTCACGGTTTGGTTCTATATAATTAGGTTAGTTAGGAGTTGATTCGAACTTCCATTTATGACTTTAAACATGTGACGTGACTGCTTACAGAGAGAGTATAGATATCCTGTAGTTTCAGTGTAGATAAACTTTTGAAAAGTGGGGTTGTGTGTTCATAATAATTACGCGATCCTGATAATATTCGAATTATCTTTTTCAGCAAAGTTATCAGAGGTTGCAACAAGTGCTCACTTGCACAACCCCAAATTGACAGACAGTAGAGTAGATGGGGATAGACAAGACTGTAGTAAAGGTTTTTTTTTAGAATGTATTTGGGAATAGAGTCTTTAATCTTTAGGAATGCATAGTTTGCATAAGATACCTTACTGACAATACTATTGATATGTTTTTTGAAAGTAAGTTTATCGTAAACGATAACACCTAATAATTTTGCAGACGTTGCTCGATAAATAATTATATTTTTTGCTTTAGCAGTAAATGCACAGGAATTTTTTTTAATTTGTTAGCACCAGATAATGTATTTTATTTAAATATAGGGAGAGTTTATTAGCCTCTACCCACTGTTATAATGTTTTTTAGCACATTGTTTACTTTAGGGTTTAGTGTGGCAATATCTCTATCTGATATTAAGATATCAGTATCGTCTGCATATTATGATTGTAAGGAATTATGATAATCTGGAAAGTCTTTGGAATATATATTAAAAAATAACAATATTATCATCATTATTATTATTATTATTATGATTATGATTTTCATCATTATTATTATTATTGAAATTGAAATTATTATTTCTCATTATTCTCTTACTTTATTATTTTTATCTAGTATTTTTATTGTTACGTGAATAGTAGAAATGGCAGCAGAAGTAGTTGTAGTAACAATACTTAGTATTATCACACGTTCACTTCTTAATATTATTATAAAATATTTAAGGACAAAAAAATGAACCTAAGAATTATTTGCCAAGAACATTTTTACATAAAAATTCCTCCAAATATATCATACATACTAATAATAATATTATTTATAATATTATTATTATTAATCATTAATTTCTTACGTCTATTTACTCATAGTGTAGTATGAAACATGATAAATATAATGATGGCCAAATGATAGTCTATTATTAACGATTTAGAATTTTCTTACCACAGGTCGTTCATCATTTTTAATGTTATTTTCGATTATATTTGAGATTTACATGGTTTTATATGACTGTTTCAAAGTATAAATAAAATATTAGGGGGGAGGTTTATAAAAGGACTAACTGTGGTTCGGAGGTTTCTATTTTATAGGATAGATTTTACAAGGAAATCAGAATACCAGGAGGGAGGTTTATAAAGGAACTCACTGTGGTTTGGAGAATCTCTATTTTCTGAAAATATTTTATAAATCAAGGGAATACTAGGAAAGATATATTTAAAATTCCTCACGAAGGGTCGGAAGTTTTCCTTTAATTTTGTAGATTTTACGAAACAAGAGAGACAATTCTTTTTAAATTGAAACATATACTTAACGTTTCCTATTCTTATTAAATTTCAATTTAAATATTACAAAGTAAAAGTCTGAAGATTGTAATCTTACGTATAACAAAAATCTACATAAATACAAAAACAAAAACAACCCATATATCTGAGAGACAAGTTTGGGATATTCTATTCAGTGGTAAAAACGAAATTAAAACATAAAAGATGAACATTATTCTATAATATATATATATATATATATATATATATATATATATATATATATATATATATATATATATATAATATATATATATATATATATATATATATATATATATATATATATAATATATATATATATATATATATATATATATATATATATATATATATATATATATATATATAATAATATATATAATATATATATATATATATATATATATATATATAATATATATATATATAAGAATATAACATAATCGCAGTTACCATGCAGGCTTTTCTTCGATATATGTGATATATATATATATATATATATATTATATATATATTATATATATATATATATATATATATATATATATATATATATATATATATATATATATATATATATATATATATATATATATATATATATATATATATATATATATATATATATATATATATATATATATATATAATATATATATATATATATATATATATATATATATATAATATATATATATATATATATATATATATATATATATATATATATATATATTATTTATATATATTATTTATATTATATATATATATTTATATATATATATATATATATATATATATATATATATATATATATATATATAT
>SEYY01002944.1:55000-57500 GCA_009176605.1 Armadillidium nasatum | reverse complement strand
CAATAATGGTTGGTAAAAATGTTAAAAAAAATTAGAATTTATTTATATTACGTTTCTAATTTTAATTTCAAAACCCTATTTTAGGTAATTATAATTTCATTTCTTCAAAATGGGCTACTATTATTACTACTACAACAACAACTACTACTATTACTACCACCATTATCATTATTATTTGCAGTAGAATTTTATGTTTTTTTCTTAGCTCCAACATAGTATCAATTATAATTAAAATATTACTATTTCTATTACTAATACTACTACTACTATTATTATTTTATTATTTTATAATAATAATAATAATAATAATAATAATTAATAATAATAATAATAATAATAATAATAATAATAATAATAATAATAATAATAATAATAATAATAATAATAATAATAATAATATAATAATAATAATAATATAATAATAATAATAATAATAATAATAATAATAATAATAATAATAATAATAATAATAATAATAATAATATCAAACATTGTTAAAACTTTTTAATTTGCAGCTTAACATTTGGAGCAGAGTTATATCCGAGGATCTCATTTACTCGATGGCCAATTGCCAATCGAATGAAATAGGCAATTACATATCATGGGATTCTGGTTGGCTTCTTCAAAACGTTCAGTCATATGACATTAACTACAAAGATTTGTGCGTTCATAAAGTAGACAATTTTACTTATGGTTTTTCTGAATTGTTCTACGTGGAAGGCTTTTATTTGTGTCTGTCACTAGGAAGTCGTTTGCCAATGCCTGAAACACTCGAGGATATTCGGCAAATTATAAAGTCCTCCCTAAATAATTCTCTTTGTTATAAAGATTGGATCACTCCTTTAAATGATATAGAGGAAGAAGGGACTTGGGTAACCTATTATAATACCAAACCGTTTGAAGGAAATATTCCTTGGTATGGATCTGAACCAAATGGGCTAAAATTCGAAAATTGTGGTCATTTTTGGGAACAAGGAATCTACGACGTAGACTGTCTCTCTCAAATTGGTTGTGCTGTTTGTGAATTTACAGAAAAAGTTATTTTTTCATTGCGTGGAACGTGTGAGAAAGAAATGAGGAATAAATACTTTCTCACTCAGCAAAATGAAATGAATCATTTATTATTTAAAAGTTACGGAGAAAATCTCATTCAAAAAAACGAAAGTGTTTGGCAATGGATTAACCCTACTAAAAACCACTTGATAGCTCAAATGGAAATTACTGAAATTAACTACCCTATGGGAAGACGTAATTGGACTCTCTTTGATGAAGTTTGTGATCAGTCTTCTGGAACCAGAGAGTTCGTTCTAACGAGCTGCAAAACAGACGAATTTACTTGTAATAACGGTGACTGCATTTCAATAGAAAATAGATGCGATATGAAGTACGATTGCTACGATCATAGTGACGAAAAAAACTGTGATATAATATCCTATCCTCCTGATTACAAGAGAGACCTTCCCCCAAGAGGAACTTCAGATACAAACCATGTGTTACTTGTAACATTAACTGTATTAGTTGAATCTGTTTCAGTTGACACAGCACTAATGGAAATCAGAGTCTCCTTCTTCCTTCACATTTCCTGGAATGATAATAGACTGAATTTCATTAACTTGAAAAACTCTTCCAATTTAAATGCATTAACGCAAGACAATTTCGAAAAACTTTGGTTGCCTTTTATTGGCTTTATGAATACAGTTGGAAATGCGTTTTCTGAGGCTGACAGAGAGGCCTTTATGTATATTTCAAAACTGGGAAATAAATCAACTATGGACGATAGCAAATCTGAAGAAAGTAAGATTTTTTTAATATTTTTATAATTAAAATAAATAATAAAATTGAAGAACAAAATAAATGACGATAGCAAATTTGAAGGAATAATAATTTATCTCTGATTACTGAATAGTCAAACTCACTACTCATTACTCTTTAATTTATATTAGATTAATTAATGAACGTTTAATTAATTAATTTCTAATTAACCTCTATTCCTTTTAAGTTATTCATAGTTTTATTTAAACATTTCAGCCTTCCTCTTCCCAGGGGACCAAAACCCGTTCGTGATAGTGAGAAGATACATGGCGACATTTTCATGCAATTTTGATCTAATTTTATACCCGTTCGATGCCCAAATTTGTGGAATGGAATTTCAGATTTTGTCTGCAACGAAAAACTTTTTAGCTTTCAACGTTAACAAGACCGTAGCTGATAACATTGGTAGCGATATGCTTACGGAGTATGAGGTACGTATCCAAGATACAAGTGACGTTTAAGGTATAGAAATATATTAAGACTTTATAGAATTAATATAGATATATACTAACATTTAAAAATTTAAAGACCATTATAATTATTATTATTAATTATCATTATTATTAATTATCATTATTATCATTATCATTATCATTATCATTATCATTATCATTATTATTATTATTATTATTATTATTATTATTATTATTATTATTATTATTTTTATTATTCTATCTCGAAGGTTGGA
>SEYY01002944.1:35000-37500 GCA_009176605.1 Armadillidium nasatum | reverse complement strand
TTATTATTAAAAAAAAAAAAAAAAAAAAAAAAAAAATTATTATTTTATTTTATTATTATAATTATTATTATTATTACAATTTAAATTAATTTATTTATTATTTTATAATTATTATTTATTTACTTTATTACATAAATTTTTTTTTTTTAATTTTTGAAAAATGTTAAAAAAAAAAATTTTATTATTATTATATATATTATTATTATATATATATATATATATATATTATATATATATATATATACATATATATATATATATATTATATAATATATATATATATATATATAAATAATAATAAATATATGTTAAGTAAATAAAAAAGAAAAAATGCCTTATGAATTTACAAAATATTCAGTTATTTTTCCAGAAGATTTTTACGCGCCAACTTCAAAGGACTAAAATTTTTAATTAAACAATATTTATAAGAAATATTATATTGAATTATGTATTTTATTAATAAATAAAACTTCTTATTATAATTTCAAATTTAATGTATTCTATTTAAGTAAAACTGTTTATATAAATAAAACCAATTATTCTAAATTAATTTCAATTCTTTTGTATATTAAAATAACTCTTTGTAATAAAAGAATTTTAATAATAAATTTGTTATCACTTTTGATAAAATTAAGTAAAGAAAATTAAAAGTGAAAAAGAATTTTTTTTTTGTTTCAAATAATCCTTCCCATTTTGAGATAATTTTAGTAGGATTCCTAAACAAGTAACTTGTACATTCACTTATCTACAAGCCTGAAGAAATTAGAAGCAGCAGACGATTCAGAAGAAGGACCAGTTCCTCCAGAAGAACCAACTCCTCCAGAAGAAGACCTCTGAAGAAGCTGCTGACGCCTTTGTCCTTCAAAGGATACAACTGTTTGTCCGTCTCTTTCTTTTGTCCTCGACTGTGATTCCTCCCTTAAAGTGGTGGAATTTCCAACCAAGGTAGGAGTTGCAAAGGTCTGAAGAGAAGTGGTGGCTACCACACGCCTACCATTCAACACATTGGTTAGCAAGAGAACACGAAGAACACCCAACCTCTAATATTATATTCTAATGAAAGTACAAAAAGATGAAAATATTTTCAAGCTAAACTCATTGAAAGTATTTCAAGTATTTTCAAAAGAAAAAAAAGAAACGTTTAAACCAAGATGATTCTTTATGAAAATTCTTCTTCAAAGAAGATAAAGAAGAAAAAGAAGATGAAGAGAAGGAAGGAAAAAAATGACCAATATTCCTATGCAAATTTAAGACTTTTGGAAGGAGTTTCTGTAACGAATCCTTTTGGCCTTATTTTCATTTCAGAGAGAGAGAAGATGAAAAAGAGAGAGAGAGAGAGAGAGAGAGAGAGAGAGAGAGAGAGAGAGAGAGAGAGAGAGGATGAGAGAGAGGAGTGAGAGAGAGAGAGGAGAAGGAGAGAGAGAGAGAGAGAGAGAAGGAGAGGGAGAAAGAGTGAGAGAGAGTTAACGAGGAGTAAAGAGTGAAAGCGAAAGATGATGATTATTATTATTATATTATTATTATTATTATTATCATTATTATTATATTATTATTTATTATTATATTATTAGTAGTAGTAGTAGTAGTAGTAGTAGTAGTAGTAGTAGTATGTAGTAGTGTTAAAGAATTAAAAAATAATAATAATAATAATAATAATAATATTCTGATGATGAATATTTATAGTTATGATATTAAATTCAAATGGGATAAAAAAAGTAATAATGGCAGTAATAATAAAATACTTCTACCATCACCCAATTGAAATATATTAATAATATTAATAATAACTATTTAACGATCAGAACAATATTTATAATGAAAATAATAAATATAATAAAAATAATACTGATAAAAAAATACAAAATAATCATAAAAATAATATGAAAATAATTAAATTAATAATAATAATAAAAATAATAAGAAAATAATTAAATTAATAATAATAATAATAATAATAATAATAATAATAATAATAATAATAATAATAATAATAATAATAATATATAACAATAAAAACATGTCAATATTGTTTATTTAATTTTATATTTGTTTATTTATTTATTTATTTATTTACTTAATCATAATTTTATCCATTAAATGATGTATAATTTATTCATAGATTCGCTTTTAACGATTCATTCATCTTGTCTTACCTAAAAACGAACTCAAAACATTTTCTCCGTTAATTGAGATTTCCATCCACCAAAAGTCTCTCTCTCTCTCTCTCTCTCTCTCTCTCTCTCTCTCTCTTCTTCTCTCTCTCTTTCTCTTTCTCTCTTTCTCTCTCTCTCTCTATCTCTCTCTATCTCTCGATCTCTCTATCTATCTCTCTATCTCTCTATCTCTCTCTCTCTCTCCTTTCTTTCTCCTCTCCTCTCTCTCCCAATTCCTCTCCTCCCTCTCTTCCATGTTTCTCTCAACTGTCTCCTTCAACTTATTCACTCTTTTAATGCTCTTATCTATCTATCAGTCTATCAATCTATTAATCTATCTATCAGTT
>SEYY01002944.1:7500-10000 GCA_009176605.1 Armadillidium nasatum | reverse complement strand
GCTCCAGCTCAAAGTCCAGCATCACCTAAAACCTTGAGGTTCCAGCTCCTTTGTCTCCAGTTCCCGGATTAGGCTCCTAACTCTGGCTCCTAACTCCGGCTCCTAACTCCGGCTCCTAACTCCGGCTCCTAACTCCGGCTCCTCAACACTGGCTGCTGAAAGGAAGCTTAACGTTACTTATATGAATTAAAAGCAAAATAGAGATAAACTTACACTAGCTACAGAGTGTGATGAGATTCTACACACTTTTCACATTATATGATTTCATTAATTAAAAAATATATAATAATAATAATAATAATAATAATAATAATAATAATAATAATAATAATAATAATAATAATAATAATAATAATAATAATATATATATATATATATATATATATATATATATATATATATATATATATATATATATATATATATATATATATATATATATATATATATATATATATATATATATATATATATATATATATATATATATATATATATATTATAAATATATATATTATATATATATTGCAATGCTCAAACTCGCTTTTCTAAATTATTATACTTAGTCTTGCAGCAGCCATTTATCAAGGTTATTTGTTTTCCATTTCTGTGTGCAATTTTATACGTATTTACCATGATAAATGACACTACCTTTCTTAATTTCTCTCTCTCTATCTCTCTCTGAGAAAAATTTCCCATTTGCTTAATTTAATTGCAGCATCATCATATTTTATTTTTTTTTTCTCCATTTTTTTTTTCTTCGAATAATTTCCGATTTTTTTTTCGAATTTTATTTCAACTTTTTTTTATTTCTTGTTTTTCTTTTTCCTTTTAATTCTTTATTTATTCGAATTTTCCTCAATGAACTTTATTCTCTTTCTTATTTTATCTTCATGTTTCACCTCTTCATTATCTTAATTTTCTTCCTCTTCCTCATCTTTATCTCACTCTTCCCCATCTTCATCTGAATCTCACTCTTCCCCATCTTTATCTTACTCTTCCCCATCTTCATCTGAATCTCACTCTTCCCCATCTTCATCTGAATCTTACTCTTCCCCATCTTCATCTGAATGTCACTCTTCCCCATCTTCATCTGAATCTCACTCTTCCCCCATCTTCATCTGAATGTCACTCTTCCCCATCTTCATCTGAATGTCACTCTTCCCCATCTTAATCTCACTTATCTTTCACGAAATTTGTTTTTCATCGGATTTTTCTTCCCATTTTTTTAATGCAAATTATTTTTATCTCACTTTAACAGTTGTTATTTTATTTCTTTTCCTTTAATCTCATTTTATATATCTAAAGTGTCTTCTCTAATAAATGAAATAAAAAATCTACACAATCTTTTTCTTCTTCTTCTTCTTCTTCTTTTTCTTCTTCTTCTTCTTCTTCTTCCTTTCCTCCCTCTTTTTCTT
The DNA here is from genome assembly GCA_009176605.1 of Armadillidium nasatum. NCBI lineage: Eukaryota > Metazoa > Arthropoda > Malacostraca > Isopoda > Armadillidiidae > Armadillidium > Armadillidium nasatum. Next base: position 8,582 of record SEYY01002944.1, on the reverse strand, counting down.
CTTCTTTTTCCTTTTTTTTTTTCTTCTTCTCAAAATTTACTTTTCTTTATTATTATTATTATTATTATTTTTATTATTTCTTATGTGTCTTATTTATCTGGCATTATTACTTTCTTATTTACTGGAGCTATTTTATGAGTTATTTTTCTTTCTTATTATTATTATTATTATTATTATTATTATTATTATTATTATTATTATTATTATTATTATTATTACTTATTATTATTATATTAAGTACACAATTTAAATAATCTTATTTAGATTTTTTTATGGAGTAATTATGCTGGTTAGCGATTACCATTTATCACATCCCCAACTCAAATTTCATCTATATATATATATATATATATATATATATATATATATATATATATATATATATATATATATATATATATATATATATATATATATATATATATATATATATATATGTATAATTTCATTAATAAGTCTTATTAATAGGTTTATAATTTTTTATATCTGTAACTTTAATTTTGAAGAAGTATAAACTATGTTGAAGAAATTAGTAAACTTTTAAGCTTATATTATTGAAGTCTTGGAGGGAGAAGGAAAGCTTCTCACCCCAAAGGAGGTTGGGGATAAATTATTTAAAAGGGGATTAGGGGGGACATTGAACTATATGTTAAAGCTCATTTGTGACAATATTAAATATCTTACTCTGTTTCTTTAAAACTATTAACTTAATTTGTTTCTAAAAGGAATTTAAATCCAAGAATCTAGTTTCTTTCTTGCTCTTGAATCAAGAACAGAATCTGCTTATCTCTAAAATCGAAATTTGTTCTTTTAATGGAATCATTGTTTCTTTTTTTCAAGAAAATGTAAAAGTACGTTTCCTGCTATGGAGTCAAGAATAAAACTTTCTTTCCTCTGGAGAATTCTGAGCCGGAGTAGTGAAATAAAAGCTTCGTACCGTTGAAAATAGAATTGACCGAGCGCCCCAGTTTTCAGCAACGCTCCATAAGGTCCTGCACAACTGCACCACCACACCAGAGGGTTGTGTATCAGCACCGCCCCATCTATCGTCGTACCGCATCACAACGTACAAGAACTCTGAA